>NJDD01001180.1:10432-44513 GCA_002245505.1 Calephelis nemesis | reverse complement strand
AACTAAAATGTTATCTATAGCTAACTTCATCATGTCGGTTTTTCGTGACGGTGTGCGCGCGCATCGTAAAAATTTAACCTCATCATTTTTTCCTAACGCGCCAAAGGAAGTATAACTTTAAAAAAATATATATTATTTACTCTAGGATATTTATTATTTCACAACAAAAATATATATTTCAACACATTACATAATAAATTCGAGAAACCTCTACGCCTATATTTAGTTCTATTAATAGCCTGCTAGACAGACGTCCACACCTAATAAAATCCAGTTTCGTTTTTGTTGCTATAGTTATTAAACAGAGAGTCTGTTTGATTCAGATTTGTTCTAGCTTTGAATTTGACCGCCTAGTTGGTCGAGTGGCTAGTATACACTAGTGCTAGTGCCTTACTACACAGATCAAGCTCGAGGCTCGGGTTCGACTCCCGTCGGGGCAGGCATTTGTGTGATGAACACTTAGGTGTCTGCATTTCCGGGTCTGGGTGTTTATTAAATTTATTCTTGTATCTATTAAAGTATTTCTATATATTAGAATCGATGGCTAACACCCATAACACAAGCATATAATTTGCTTACTTTGGGGTTAGATTCAATTTGTGTAACTTGACCAGGGATATTTAAGCGGGAAGGATATTTGGATTGATTATTTTTAATTTTTAAAGGCGTTGTCAATTCGTTGGTATTTTGAAGTTAAAACTAAGTACTTTGGCGGCGATGTGCACTTTTTATGATTTGTAAAAGTTTCAAGCGTCAGGATACGTGACCTGAACGAAAATTCGTATAACGGAGGGAGAGTAAAACCACTGTATGTTGCCACTGAATTTTATACTGTGGTTTTCGTTTCGCCTGCCCTATACGGTGGGATAGTTTGAAGATTTCGCAAATCAATAACTGAGCGGTCATTGTTAAAATTTGCTAACCACAAAAAAATAGTAAGCCTGTATCTTTAAAATTAACTATTAAAGGAAACAAGCGAAAATTATTGTCTACAATTTTCAAAATGTAAGGGTTCTTTCAAAGTTTGTGTGGGGGAAATAAATAGTACCTTCGGCTAACGGTGGGTCAGCCTTTCTCTTGAGGGATACAGGTATGAAGAAACTTCAAAGTTCCTGTGTGTTTGAAATTGTTTTAGTTTTCACACTGTGACTTTATAACTTAAGGGTCCATGTATGCTAAAATACGTAAGCAGTATAAGGTTTTTTTCATACAAAGCAATTATGGATCTTGGTGACACAAAATTAACATTAATATGCTTTATAAGACTTGTGTTTCCAAAACACGATTCATTTCACTTTGGTCGATAGAAAAAAATCAAAAAGTTAACCCTTTTTTGAAAGCAAAACCCAACTGTCTACTTCAATTATAAAAATATCGACACCAGATTTAACATAAACATAGATAAGTACTTTTTCTAAAAGATAAGTGTTTCAGTTTTTATACTTTTTTTCAAATTACTTTTATAGTGTCAAAAATAGTGATTTGTTGCTTAAGACATTTACTTTAGAGCGCAATATTTCATAGTATTCATGGAACGGGGGAGTGCGGCGATTGGCTCTTCTGGCTGACTAAGTATGGGGCCTTAACACCTTCATGTACAAAGTAACAGGAAAGCTCAACGTGTTTATTGTTAGGTATTCATATCAAAGACCGAAGATAGTAACGATATTATTAACTAATCTAACCTTAGCTCCATAAGGTTTCATGAACTACTGGGGTTGTAATGTAAGATGATCTTGTAAAATTGATATACTTACTACTTCAACACTACAACTTCTTTTTCTGCCCACAAATTCAACTTTTCGCCTCTAAAAAAACTACCTGTTTTGTAACATTTTGTAAATTGATATTAAGTATAAGACAAAACCTATCCACTACTTTTTACGCAGTAGTTTCGTGGCTCAGACAAAGAAATTCTATATAGCCTAAGGAAGTCAAATATATGTCTTGCTTGTTACTTTTATAGTATAAACTTACATAGTGAATCTACTGACTAGATACTATTACGTAACATGTATAATAATATGTGGTTCAAACAAATAAATCCTAGAAGTGATAACTTATAGAACGAAAATACATCTCATTTTGTTCTTTGTCTCGAATAAACATGTAAAAATTGTAAATCTTCTGACTAAATATAAACGTGGCTCAAACTTATAAATTCTGGAACAGGGATGGGCAAATTCTTTCAACCGCGGGCCGATAGATTAAAAAAATCTAGTGGCGGGCCAGTAAATTAAAATTAATCTTGAGGCGGGCCGGTTAATTAAAACACCTAAAAATAGCAGTAAATATTACGATTATAAAACGTTGTATAAAGATAAATAAGGCATTTTTTTTGTTTTACAATTCTTTATTAACATTAAATCTATTTATGAAGTCTTAACATATGAAATACTCAATTTAAATGTTTGAAGTATCGATTCAGTATCTTAATTGTTCAATTTTCAATAGTCTTTTAACATTTGGACCATTAATTTTTTAAGGAGGTTCATATTTTTTCTAAAAAAAAACCTCGGCGGGCCGGATTAAAACCTCTCTCGGGCCGGATTCGGCTCGCGGGCCGAAATTTGCCCACCACTGTTCTAGAACTTATATAAAGTCCACGTAGATCAAAATGTATACAGAAACGTTTCCAGCGCGTTGTTTGCTGTAGTATAGCAGTTATAGTATGAATTTTTAAAGTCTTAGTCACGATACGTTGTGACTCAGTTTGTTCACGAAAGATCACGAGATGTTTCCTTATGTTTACTGGAAGAAATAGTAATTAGCATACTTCACTAAAAACTAGCTGTATCCTGTGGGTTTGAATTTACTAAATGTATTTCCCTTGTGAGATTTTTTAATCGAATTTTCAATTTCTAAAAACTTGTATAATAGGCGTCATAAGTTTTGTATTACTAGAAGACAGAAATAATAATAACAGTAATAATTTATTTATTAATCTATGAACGTTAGCTTGTTTATATTCAAACTCTGGATAGCCACTAAAATTTTCTGATGTAGAAAACATTACAAAATAATTATTTATTCTTTGACTGATTAGTCACTAACACCGTGACTTCTGACTAGGTGGTAAAGCTTCGCAACGATTCACCCGGATTGGTACCACCGCCTTACCTATTCCAGCCGCCATAATATTGTGACGTATTCCAGTTTGGAGGGTAAGGTAGCCGGTTAACTTACTTTTGCTCGAAGCCTAACATCCCGGCCTTAGGTTGGCAACGCACCATTACCGTCTTTGGTGTCTCTAGGCGGCGTGAATTTCTTAACATCAGGGAATCCGTCTGCTTGTTTGCCTTCCGTTATCATAAAAAAAAAAGATTCATAGGACCGCCTAACCACCACATTAACGAGCAGTTTAGTAACCGAGTAAATAAGTAACATTGGCTAATGGCCTTCTATTGTAGAGTGATTTTAATTGCACATGTTACACGAATGTGTAGGTTTAAGGCTAGAGTTGCATTTATGCAGCTGTTGATAACTGCATTAATTGCCCCAGACTTAATTACCACCCGACGTACAACCTACGTTAAGACATTAATTAATAAATCGACTTAGGTGTATAATATATTGTATAGTGCAGTGCAAACTCTAATAAGTAAAAATATTGAAAATGTTATCAATATACTAAAATCACTCCAAAAAGGAGCAGGTTATCAATTAGTCTATTTGTTCCTGACTTTACGGTATTTTTATAACTAAAAGAACTCGGCCAATAACGATTGGATTTTGATGATTCGAAAGACAGCTATGATCCAGAAGTGGTCTCATATTTTGAACAAAATCCGACTAGTGGTTTTTGTTTTATTTTTGTATTTTGTCGTAACGAATATATTGTTGGATTTTTGCAGTTTTACTGCGCTGTATTTATTTTTGAGTGACGTTAATGGAGTATTCGTTAACTGTAACCAGTAGTGACAGTTAACGTCAAAACGTCAAGTAGTCAAAAGTGGAGAGGACGTGTTAACCCACCCTTTTACCCATTGACCTCTTAGTATATATTTCAGTGATTTTACCACAATTTTATACCACAGTCATAGAAACTAACATCATATTTAGTAGCATGCCTTATACAAGCCGCTGTGTATTTTTCAACGAATCTCCTTCTTCAGATCCTGTTGTAGATTTTAGTACCTATCATAAACGAGTAGATACCTCACAAGTACCTAGGTACTTCTTATCTGTGCGAAATAAACGACTTTCTATACTATTATTTCTTATAAGAAGAAATAACGTAAAATAGAAAAAAAAAACAGATAACATTTGGTCCACAAGTCGTTCAGATCATAATTAAGGATGTAGAGACTGGAGTTTCCGGAGTGGGAAGCACCTTATCGCCTTATTTATTTCTGACGCCAGTTCCGGTCTGGAGGGTAGGATAGCGAGGTAATTACCGACTGTGGGACTTTAAACACGATATAAGGAAAAAATCGTTTAGTAAAAATGTACTTGTGTAATATGTTCAGAATTATGTAATATGTAACCTTAACATCCAGTTTCCGAAACGTCCATCAATTCTAAATAACGATTAGTATCTTGATATCAGCTGTTTAACTTGAGTTCGGTTTAGGCTACTAAACCTAACCGAAAACTTAGGATTCACATTAAATGTGGGCCTCTTAAATAAGCTCAGAGTCGCTCAGCGTGCTATGGAGAGAGCTATGCTCGGTGTTTCTCTGCGAGATATGATCCGTAATTCGGTTATCCGCAAGAGAACGAGAGTAACGCTGAGAGTAAAGCTGAACTGGCAATGGGCACGCCACATAGCTCGCAGAACCGATAACCGCTGGTGAAAGAAGGTTCTCGAATGGCGGCCCCGCACCGGAGGACGTAGTGTTGAACGACCTCCCACTCGGTGGACTGATGATCTGGGCAAAGTCGCGGGGAGTCGCTGGTTACAAGTGGCTGGTGATCGTGACTTGTGGCGCTCTTTGGGGTAGGCCTATGTCCAGCAGTGGACGTCTTCCGGCTGAAGATGATGATGATGACATTAGGAGCGATTGTACGCAAAATTGTTTAACTAAGTAATATTAATTGGTATGTGGATTAAGATGTTTAAAACCCAACGCAGAAAGTAGTTTTTTTAAGTTTATAGTTAAATAGTTTTAAAATAAATCTTACACGATTTTGCAACTATTAGACAAAACTATCCAACTCTTATATAACAGCAAATAGCTGATTGATGTTTAGCTTCATTTGTTGATAGATTTTGTTGCCAAGTAATAAATACTGGGGCTTTGCCACCGGCTTATCAGCTCTTACCGTCATAACACCTAAGTTATGACGGCAAAAACAGTTAAGGCGAGCTGTATAGAAATATAACCTGTAGACAAATACGTAACTTACAGACATATCTTCACGGAAAGTCCCTTACAGGGTAGGCAAAGAGTATTGAGTGCCAAATCTCACGATCCTGTTAGACCTGTCTGGTATCCTTTACATTAATTGCCCTTTTCATACAAACACGCCGGTTTTGGAGACTCTTAACACTACCCTCGGAAATGAAATGGAAAAAACCTCAATCTACTTATAACATCTCAGACAAAAGACGACAATATACTGGAATTATTAGGTTAAGGACAACGGCTGTCCCTTAGCATCAGAACTGTCTGCTTGTTTGTGTATTACAAAAAAAGAAGGGGTGGTACTTTTTATAATTTTGCGATACGTACACGTAACTGTAACGTACCCCGGCCTCAGGTTGGAAACTCACCATTAATATCTTTGGTGACTATAGACGGCGTGAATTTCTTACCATCAGGAAATCTGTATGCTTGTTACCTTCCGCTATCAAACAAATAAAAAATAAGACCAGACATACAATGATTAATAATCTCGCTTTAAAGGTTAATTGGGTAATTATAAAAACTTCTTTTCGAAACTAAATACGAATCATCAAGTTCATGAGTACAATTCATAAGACTTTCGCAATATTAAAAAAACAAAATAAAGTAAAAATGTCAAACACAACAGCATTTTTGAGGAAGGTCATTGAAGCTTCGTGACTGCGTAAGTCTAGAAACTAGAAAGTCTACTGTTGGGTAATAGTTCGGTACAAAAATAAGACTTGTTCTGAAAGATTGCTTAACACCTTATAGAGATAATGTTGTTTAGTATTTTGTGAGCAATGTTTTTATTATAAAAATAAAAATTAACAAATTTAGATAGACGGTTAATAAAAATTACGTCTTATGACAGGTTGCCTAACATCGTAAAAAGATAGTTTGTTAGTAATACCTTTCGGAACCTTTAGAGGTTTTTTATGATATCAATCAAACAGACTTATGGTAAGAAATCCACGACGCCTAGAGATACCAAAGTTTGGGTAGTAACAATAGGCTTGAATTAATATTTTAAAATTTTCTAGTGGTCCAGTGTCGGCATTGACTAACGGCCAATGTTAATAATGTTTGTCTAACGATGGATTTCAAGTAATCGAGATAACTGCGTATCCGCCGGCCTATCCTATACCTAATTGTCATATTTATCCTGTCTACAGATATATTACTGGCAAGCGATAACATAAAAATGGATCAAAATATCAATCATGGACAGCAAGTTTTGGATTAGGATTGATTATTAATATTGGCCGTAAGTGAGGTTCCGGGTTCGATTACCAGATCGGACAACACGAAATTTGTTTCTCAGTTTTCAAAGTAGTACCTACGTCTATCTCTTCTGAGATACAGACATAAAGATTTTTTACTTCTTTCATTTAAAACTCCATGGCAAATTTATAATTTTGTTAAATTTAGTTAAATTTGTTAACTAAAACTGGCAATAATGTTGCAATGTAAATACATAAAATAAAACCTTAGGCGAGCTATGTTGTTAAAGATATAACACAATAATAGGTAGATTACTGAGATTCTCAATTCTCTCAGCCAATCCTCAAGGGATTTGTCGTGAAGATATGTATATGCTAAGATGCTTCTAAGTTCAAAAAGGTTTGTTGCTGCAACACAGGAAAATTACTAGCTCAGTTTCGACAATTTTCATACGAATAATTTACTTGCGCCTAAGATAGCCTGGTTCTTGAGATGGCCCATTTTCAATATTTTGTATTTTTTTTTGTTTGAAAAAGTTTAAATTACTACCAGTAGGTTGTTAAACTCACCACATAACCAGTAGGTAGTAATTTAAACTCTTTCAACCTTCAAAAACTAAGCCATTTTAGGCACAAGTAGGTACCTTACAAGAGTATAATATATCTAAAACTACTTTGAATATGTGTTTATATTAACAAAAACTAAAGACAACTAACCACAGAAACAATTTGTTTTAAGCCACGATGCCTAACAATAACGTTAACCGAGTCCAATATTTACAATGAGTGTATTCATACAGGTACAACTGTACTAAAGAGCATAGAGGAAAACTATTTAGTGTCAATTTTACAAGCTAACATATTGCTAGCGCTGCAGCAGTCAACTAAACAACTGAAAGTTCAGCGAACCAGCACTCGGCTCTCGTTTTTTTTTATGGTATTGGAAGGCAAACAAGTAGACGGATTTCCTGATGGTAAGAAATTCCCGCCGCCTAGAAACACCAAAGGTGGTAACGGTGCGTTGCCAACCTGAGGTCGGAATGTTAGGCCTCGAGCAAACGTAAGTTTACCGACTACCTTACCCTCCGAACCGGAACACGTTATAACGTTATGGCGGCAGGAATAGGTAAGGCGGGTACCAATCCGGGTGAGTCGCTGCAAAACTCTAGCACCTAGTTAGATGTCACGGTGCTAGTGACGATAAGCCTATGCTTGCCTTTTACGAGCTGCGGAAGGCAGATGGTCTATTCTGCAAAGGAGCCCGGACTAACACGGAGATCGTGATGGTAAGAGATAATGCTAGATGTATTGGCAACGTACCGCAGCCTATAGACAGGCTATAGACAGGCAGGGTCGGTTTTATATCCGTCAATAGGCAACCGAGTTTGATGGTTATTTTTTAGTAAAATATGTCAGGATTCCGAGATGTATACGTTTTTAAATTTATATAGGACATTACTTTAATCATGATTCAACTACTACTTTTTGAGTTATGCTTAATAATGCATAAAATGTTCACTTATCTTGACGACCTTTTTATGTGGGACCATTTCGGAACTATTTGCTATCTTTCGAAAAAATAATTATCAAATCGCGACAATGTATCCAATAAAATAAACGGAGTTGGTGTTTGCAGTATTACTGTGCTTAATTATCATTAGATAATGTGATTAGAACTGAACTATCTTCCGATAGATCATTTGAATACATACTTTTCCCGTCGTATATCTAAAACATCTCTTTTAGGAACACATAAAGCATCCCTACACAAAGAATCGTGCCCTTCTTATGACATTGTTTGTGCAGGTGTTCGACGGAGTCTTTGTTCTTAAAATTATCGCGTAAGGCACGTAGAGCCGGCAATGCTGACGTTCTCCATACTTTTTAACATCCAAGTTTAACGTGGAGATTAGAGGTTATTAGTAGCATTGCTGGACGTAGCTTCAGGTTTTTGTATCTATTTTGGATTTTATAGATCATCAACGTTTTAATGCTATTTCTGTAGTAAATCTATAAAACGCAAGAATGTGTTAGCTTCAACAAAGTTTTGACTTGGAAATCTTTTAGAAATTTTTAATGTTTGGTTGCGCTTCTGTGATCTAGCAGTCCGGTGATAGACTTGACTTCATGAGCGAGTACTTTTATTTTGTCCGACCCAGGGCTGGAACCCTGGGTCGGACAACAAAATAAAAATCAGTTTTTTCAGTTTTCTAACAAAAATAAAGTTGCCCAATTTTAAGTCTATCAACTTGCCACCAATTTGTGGGACATGTGTCTTCAGCTAGTTTTGGGTGCTTTGATTGTGCCTCTGCCTACATCTTCGGCAACATGGGCGTGAAGGTACTTTTTTGTAATATTTGTTTGATGCAAAAACATCTCAGTTATTACCCAATAATTTTTTCATCAATATATTCTTTGTATAGGACAAAACACTTCAGAAATTTCTAAAATACGTGAATAATTTTGTTAAAAAATGATAACGAAATGGAAATGCATTCTTTATCAAAACACATTTTTGAAGAATAATTCTTACGAACAGGCACTCGTTCATATATTTTTTTAAATATTAGAAGCCCGGCTCAGCTTCGCACGGGTGGGGAAACTTCTATGTTCTTATATAAAACTATCTCTTGAATCACTCTATCTAGTAAAAAACCACATCAAAATCCGTTGTGTAGCTTTAAAAATCTAAGTTTATATAGGGTCGGCAAGCGGTAAGCGACTTTGTTTTATACCACGTTTTGTGATTATATTTAAATGTTTATACAAATAAATCTGTATAAGTTTGTCACACATAAGGACTGGATTGATTTACTTAAAATTGAATTCATATATTTCATCTTTTTCGTTACTCCTGGATGATTTTTAAATAACAATTACACCCAGTAGGTGCTGTCGGTATGTCAGCTAATATGTATAACTAGCCGACCCGGCGAATTTCGTTTTACTTCACCTTAACAGCTTCTTACAGTTTGTATGGGAAAATATAAAGTTTTTCTCTTTAGATGTATATATGTTAAACGCATAGTTTGGGACACGCTGCGATTTTGAGACATAGTGTTAAGGAAAGCCATTTGAGTATCCTATTCGCGTAATAGTAGTGTATAAACAATTATTTCTTCTTATTTAAAGAATATATATTATAAATGCTAGCTTCTAGGAAATAATACGATGTAGGGTATTATAAGAGTATATTCAACCAGCCGTTACGTAAACCTATGATAACATTTCACCAACCACCCACGCTTTACGTCATACATCAAGAGAGCTTTCTGATAACCCTCCGGATTATCGCACTATTTGTTTAACGCTCTATTAATAAGGCCTGAAATATAAAATCACTTCGTTAAGATTAACATATCCTTAGTGTTAGAGTTTTGCAAGGACTCCCGTTGGTCCGGGCTTCTTTGTAGAATAGACCATCTGCCTTCCTGCCAGGCAGCTTGTAAAAGGCGAGCGCAGGCTTACCGTCATTACCACCGTGACATCTGACTAGGTGGTAGAGTTTCGAGCAGCGACTCACCCGGATTAGTACCTTACCTGTTCCTGCCGCCATTACGTCATGGCGTGTTCTGGTTTGGAGGGTAAGGTAGCCGGTAAACTTACTTTTGCTCGAGTCTTAACATCCCGGATTACCACCTTTGGTGTCTCTAGGCGGCATGAATTTATTTCCATCAGGAAATCCGTCAGCTCGTTTGCTTTCCAATATCATAAAATTTCATCACTAGTAATCCATCTACCTACTAGTTTGCCTACATATATAGGTTAAAACTATCCTATATATATTTCTGTGTCTGTTTATACTTCAAGTACTTATATTTTAAAACAAAAACAGTATTATTTTAACTAACTATGAATGCAATTGTTTGTTGTCAATGAACAAACAGAAAAAAATAGCATTTTTGGGTATGATATATTACAATATCTGTGAAGAGAATTTAGGTAAACATATATACATTTTGAATTACTGTGACGAACAAAATAAATCAGAATATTTCACCAAATGGTACAAAAACTGACAATGAAATAGATTTTCTAAGCAACGATAGCGTATGACAAATAACAGGATACATCAGACACATTTAATGTTATTGTTTAATTCTGGAATTCTTGTGGTTTTGTTTCATGCAATTTTAGTGTAAACAATGATAAAATATACATTATAAATATAGATATTATACAACTACTGTTTAATGGTATTGTGTATATTTAACTGGCTGACTTAGCGAACTCGTATCGTTTGACATTAGCAGGTACTAACCGTTTTGCATGGGAAAAATAAATTGTTTTTTTATTAGAACCGTCTGAGAATAACAAATATGCCAAAAAAGAATTAGCAATTAGTTTATCCGTTCAGGCGTGATACGATGACCACGCGAAATGGGGAAATCTTAATATACAGTGTGACCCGCGTTAAAGCGCAACCCCGAAAATGGGTGAAATTAGACTGAAAACTTTCGATGTATGGTCAGCTAGTTTGGGAGGAATAAATTTATTTATGCATAGAGGTAAGAATTAGAGAAACAAATGTTCAGTGGTGTTTTAAAAAAACAGTTTTTTTAGAATTTTTAGAGCTATTTTCATCGATAGTTTTCGGTCTAATTTCACCCATTTTCGGGGTTGCACTTTACACACACTGTATATAAATTACGTGTCACGTTGTTTGTCTGCGATGTACTCCTAAACTACTTAACTGATTTCAATCAAATTTGCACACCGTGTGCAGTTTGACCCAACTTGAAAGATAGGCTTACATCTCAATTCATGATAAAAAAACCATCCGAGCGAAGCCGAAACAGGCAGCTAGTTTAATATATAGATATACATATATAGATTACTCATCCACGAATTAAATCTATTTATAATGTTGACATCGTTGTTCTACATTCTTATCTCGTAAAACGCAGCCCGCACAAGGATTTAACGTACAGATGCAAGGGACAAGGCCTTATTATGGGTATATTATTACATACAAATGCGTGCAGTGTTTGATTGAGTAGTTAAGATTAAGCTATGGAACAGTAAATAGTAGCTTGTGTTTTCTATGTTATATAGCTACTCTTCTTGTGATTGATACAGTAAAAAACTACCGTCACTAGACACCATTGATGTTATTGAGGTGTGGATGTTACTGGTACGTCGCTTTATTACAACCGGATTTTAGGCTACGTTTGCAAGCTCTAAGTGCAATCCTCAAACCTCTAGCAATGGAAAATCATATTGACAGTATCTGACAGTATGATGACAGGAAAAGGAGGTAATAACATAATTTTTTAGTCGCATCTGTAACAACGTAGCATCAAACCTTTATTTGGCACTTACTTCAAATAAAGATTTCGTAATTCTTCGTTCATATACGATTGCTAATATCACCTTATGTTTTAATTATTTTATATTATTATGTACAATCCCGCATCCCGTAGCCCGCACAATGATCTAACGTAGGTATACAAATGCAAAGAAACAGGGCCTTATTAAGTAAAATCCGGTTATAAAAACTTAGCAGCTAGCAACACATTAGCCATTTTGAATAAATGCCTTATTATGAGGACATTATTACATGCAAAGGTTAGCCTTTCTTTCTTCAAGTAGTAAAAAAAACACAGATACGGATTATGCGGCAAGTGGTGTTTAAAAAAAAAACTCCAACAAACCTGCCTATCTGGTAGTGAATAAATAAAGCATAGTTTAATTCTTAATTTGAACTGTAACTTATCGAACGTAAATTCATAGTTTTTAACCATTCATAGTTTTTTTTAATTATCTATTCATTAGGGATCATCTATTACCTAATCAGGCCTGTGTTTGAGGTTAGTTGAATCCATAATAAACTTTGATTTTTATCCTGTCACGCGGGAAACGCACACAGATCTAACAACTTAAATAAGTGTGACAGATATATTTGAACAAGAGTTCATTATGAGGCAATTACTATAAACTAAAGTGGTTAACTGTCTCTGATTAAGACGTAAAGATTTAAACTTCGACCACAGCATAGATATATTATAATAATAATAAATAAAATCGAAAAGACTGTCAGTTGACGAGTTAATAATAATCTTATACCTTTAAACGAGCAATTCTCGTATATATATAATTGGAATCTCGGAATCGGCTCCAACGATTTTCATGAAATTTAGTATATAGGGGGTTTCGGGGGCGATAAATCGATCTAGCTAGGAATCATTTTTAGAAAATGTCATATTCGTGTTTTATTGTTGTTGTTAAGTAACGAAGTCCGCTGTTAAGTAACAAGGTCAATGATTGTTCGCTTTGAGGTTAGACTTTTTAAATTTTCGTACTTAAATATAATTTCCAAAAAACACAATTTATAAAAAAACAAAAAAAAATACCGAGCAATGCTCGTTCATCCAGGTAATAATAAATCATCTTTATTTCACATAAACCTACAAGAGGCACTTGTGACGAGTCTATATAATAATAAATCTACCACCTGATCGGAACGCGGCCGCTCACTGAGAAGATCCGGCAAGAAACTCAGCGGGCTTGCCTTTTTTTCTTACTTTAAAATATATTTACAATCATTTAAATATGAATATAATATAATATGCATATGAAATAATACGCATAAATTTAATGAAAAAATACTATAAAGAAATCTGCCCGTTGGTTGATGTTAGGAAAAATTTCGAAAAAATTTAATTTAATTTAATTATAGTGATTAACGAGCAATTCGGGTTTTTAATAATAATCTTATGTAACCGTATCCGTGAGATTTTTTTAAAAGAATTAGGTCTTTTCGAATTGTATTTGAAAGCTAAATTTGACTGGTAACTAGGACAGGAATCAACATTATTTTATCTTAAATTCTCGTCTGTGTAACGTTATTTACATACGTATATTATGTCTTCACGTCAAATCCCTTACGAGGTAAGCAAAGAGTATCTAGTACTAAATCTCACGATCCTTGCAGGCCTTTCGGGGCCAGACATACAAAAAATTTAAAAAGAAACATACACTCGAATCGAGAACCTCCTACTTTTTTGAAGTCGGTAAAAAACTATAGATAAAGAAAAATGCAGTTTTAAAAATTGAATTATGAAAAGTACCTAATTAAAACGCATTTTTTATTCAGAAGCGTCCCTGTAAACTATATCTAATATTCTTTGGATACGGATACATCTTTTTAACTTCTAATATGTTAGTGCCGAAATATTTTCAGTAGTAGGAAGACTAATCTATACATATACGTAATAAATCTGTAGAAGGGTCAATTCTGTACATTAAAAATATTGAAAAAATAAATAGCACTGTTACTGGATCGATACCAAACCCAAGTGTGCAATTAAAAAATTTTTTGTCTGTCTGTCTGTCTGTCTGTATGTTCAGGCATCACATGAAAACTAACGGTTCGATTATGATGAAACTTGGTATAATTGTACCTTATTATCCTGGGCATATAATGGGATAATTTTTATCCTGGAAAAATACGTAGCCAAAAAATCTTGATTTCAGTTTTATCACGCGAAGACCGACAATCGTGCGGACGGAGTCGCGGGCGGAAGCTAGTAAGAGAATAAAAAGTTATAACCCCGAATACATAAATCGTGTTGAATGTACAACACCTATTTTAATAAGTATATTCTTTACTTCCAGCACCCAATCCAATGATCTCTGCGAGCCTCCCCGGCGACGCGCTGGTCCAGCTCGGGCAGCTGCAGCTGAGCCACCTGTACCCGTCTCCGACGATGACGCCCGAGTTCCTAGCGCCTCCGCCACGGCCCTACCCGCGGTACCCGCAGAGAAGACGGGACGCTCTACCAGCACCCGCACAACCCTACGCGCCCGTACCTTATGGGCCGTTCCTCCAACCCACCTACTCGTACTTGTATCGAGCAAGGGCGCCTCAACCACCAGCGTTCCCGCTGCGACACCGGCCGTCGTCAGGGTTCGTGCCTCCTGCGCCGGCGCCGCACTCGCCGAGGTCGCCACCCCAACCACCCCCACAAGCTGTGGCACCGCAACCACCTCCACGAGAGGTAAGAATGGATTTTAAAAGTAAATATAGATACTACCTACCTAGTAGATAGGTATACTACCTAATGCCAATTGTAGGAGGAAAAGGAAGACAGAGATATCATTGCCAAGTACTCATCTTAAGACTAGTTTTAGCGAGTTAGTCCCTGGTTCGATTTCTTTAAAAGGCAACTCAAAATAAAGGTCTTCAAATTTTTAATAATTAACACAAAGTTGTTCAGCTATCACATTGTGGAACTAAAGTACCTTCAGCTTATCTTGAGTGTATTGGTTGTACTTCTGCCTACCGCTTCAGGGATACGGACGTGAATATACTTATTACACTTTACACTATTAAATAAATGAAATCGAAAAATATCAGTCGAGATCTTTCTAACAAAAAGTAGCTATTTGTGATAGGAAGCTTTACCCAAAAAAATTTTATCACCGGAGAAAAAGCTTATTTCAAACTTATTAAAAACTTGAATAGATTTAGTCTATGAATACTCCATTAAAAGCTTTAATTAAAAGATTCGGTTTGACTTTACTTTTATCTGAGTTTTCATCAGAAATAAACTGTTTAGCATTCTTCCAAGCATACAATGCGTAACATAAACTTTGAATCTAGATCAATAGAGGTATTATTTATAGAAGGACGGTCTGAATTCGGACTAGAACTTCGGAATACTAAATACGTTAAACGTAAATATATATTCTTGTGCGCCTAGTTGGCCTAAGGGTTGGCCAACATGCCTAACGCCACCGACAACCTACAAGGCTCGAGTTCAGTTACCGACGGAAGCACGCATTTGTGTGAAAATCGATATCTTTACTTTCGGATCTGGGTGTTCATTAAATGTGTTCCGATATCTCTTCAAGTTTTTATCTATGTATGTTATACATCTATGTATATCTATGTATAAAAGGGGTTCTAGACGGATGTAAACACTGTCAACACTGATTTGCATCCGTTTTGATCGTAGATTTAGAATAATCAGAAAATAGAAACAAAATTTTCTCTAAGGTTACCTCTGTTGAAATGTTGAAAGGCATGTTTACAACCTTTTCTTTCGTCATTGATCCATAACACAAACACATTGTGTTTTCTTTGGTTAGATTTTTGTTTGTAATTTTTTAATATGTATTTACTTCTATATACACATGTTGAAGTGGCTTTGTAAGAGATAAGAAAGACTAACAGGTATCCTAAATGTTGACACAACCTATAAGCTTTTCCCCGTGTTGGTCCGGGCTCCTTTGCAGAGTAGACCATCTGCCTTCCTACCAGGCAGCTCGTAAAAGGCGAGCATAGGTTTAACCACACTAACACCATAATATCTGACTAGGTGGTAGAGTTTCGCAGCGACTCACCCGAATTGGTAACACCGCCTAACCTATTCCTGTCGCCATAACGTCATGACGTGTTCCGGTTTGAAGGGTAAGGTAGCCGGTAAACTTACTTTTGCTCGAGGCCTAACATCCCGGCCTCAGGTTGGCAACGCACCATTACCACCTCTGGCGGCGGCGGCGTGAATTTCTTACCATCAGGAAATCCGTCTGCTTGTTTGCCTTCCAATATCATAAAAAAAGTTTTTGCTTTAAAAGTGAACAGACAAACCGACATTATTAACCCTCGTCTTGAGTCACGTATCCTGTATATAATACGTACAAATCATTGTTTTTAAAACATATTTTACACTTAAATATTTATTTTTATTAGATAACTACTGTTTTATAACATGTCGGATAGTCGAACTCTTCATATTGCGCTAATCATGTTGAAAACGGTTGCGTATAATAAACAATATTAGATATGACTTGTTATGCAGCAACACCGGCTTCGCTAGTGCGATATCAAACCATAAATGACATATTTGTGCCTGAACAATTTAAATACACGTATTAATAAACATTTGAAGTTTCGATTGTCACAGGGTGAAAATTCGCTCAGTAGTAGGTATAACTCCGTATAATTTTCGTTTTTGCAGAGAAAGGATTCAAAAAAGTAATTCAATCATACACATTCTAGTAACTTTTCTTCCATTGAATTTATTTATAATAGTAGATCATCCACATCGCTTTAAAACTTCAGAGATGATTATGGACCGTATCAACTTAAAACTGAAATAATAAAGCTCTGAGAAAATGAACTGGTTATTTTCACTTTTGAACTAGAATGAGTTATTAGCTGAGATCATAGAAGAAGTGTAAAAACGGTGGTAATAATCAGGGAGATTTTTGGTAGAAATCTACAGCCAAGTAACAGTTATTTTCTTAAAGGAAAATAGATCACTAGCTTTACGAGTTGCTTGACAGATGAAAAGTTAGTCTACTTGTCAAACGTTAGGTAGAATTTAACACAGAAATATCTTCATGCAAAGTCCCTAGGGGGGTAGAACTACTGAGACTACTGAGTGAAAAGTCACAATTCGTACAACCAAATTACTTTTGCTTTCATTACTCTTCTTCTTATACAAGCACGCCGATTTCCGAGACTTAACACCACCCTCTGATAGTACCCGAGCGATTTGATCGTGGAATGTCATCATAGGTCTCCTACCTACAACCATCCACATTTGCAACACATTAAGGGTCCATGTATGCTAAAATACGACAGCAATATAATGTTCTTTTCATACAAAGCAATCATGGATCTTGGTGACAAAAATACACAAGATTAACATTAATATGCTTTATAAGACTAGTGTTTCCAAAACACGATTCAATTCACTTTGCTCGGTAAGTTAACCCTTTTTTGAAAGTAAAACCAAACTGTCTACTTCAATTATGAAAATATCGACATCAGATTTAACATAAACATAGATAAGAACTATACCTAAAAGGTAATCGTTTCAGTTTTTATACTTTCTTTTAAATAACATTTATAGTGTCAAAAATAGTGATTTGTCGCTTAAGACATTTACTTTAGAGCGCAATATTTCATAGTATTCATGGAACGGGGGAGTGCGGCGATTGGCTCTTCTTCTTCTGGCTGAATGAGTATGGGGCCTTAACACAGACATACACGTTTACGCATTTAAAATACTTCGCTCATACACTTCCACGTCCACTATCAGTTAAATATGCAACGATGTTTGCTCCATTTACTATGTAATTAATTACTGCTACTTTACAATTTATTTTTATCTTTATCTACCATTCGATACATATTAAGTTGTTATTCACAACTTGCCAGCATAACATTGAGTTTTAATGCCTTAATTGTTCGCATTATGTGCTAAAATAAGAACTGTAACAAGAACAAGGTGGGCTTATCTCTGCAAATTTCAACCAGCCAACCAAAAAATATTTACCATTTTTATTTTATAGGTACATTCCTAATTTTTTCGAACGACTTTCAAAAAACGTATTATTTTTGGTTAACTCGAAGATGTTGTAATGAATTTGTGGTTGTTTTTTTTTCAGTTTTATTGTAAAGAAGTCAAATATCTGCATTGCTTACTGTACCTTATTATGAGTCTGTAAATATAAGATCTTTTACTTATTGAAACCGTTTTTTAAAGGTATGCAAAAATAACACTAATTCATATATAAATATCAATTAATAGTGACACTTTTACCTCGCGGTAAGTCGATGTAGTTAGACGTATACGCTAGCCACTCGACCAACGAGGCGGTCAATCTTACATTCTTCGTTGTTCTTATTCTTTATATGATTACTGTTGATGAGTTCATTTGCATAAAAACATAATATGATTATATCACACGAGTTGAACTCTTACATACGATATACAGTATAAATACGTTTCGTATAATAAGTTGATGGATGTAATCGTCCAACAATGGTAACCTTCGAGGAAACTTTGTTTGCATCTTCCGATAACTATTTAATTTCAAGTAAATCTTCGCTCTAGACTGATATATAGATTAAATAGATATCTGAATTGCTATGAGGTCGGACATGAAGAATGTTGTCTAAGAGAAATGAGTGAAAAATAAAACTTGTGAACTTTTTACCTAACTGTGATACTTCAAAACTTATCTGCGATTCGAACCCACAACTTAGCGGGTATCAATCACCTCTTAATGTATCTTAAATAGTTTTTACTTTAATAATTATACAACTTTGTTGATTTTCTAGTCATTCCAGCTTAAAAGTTGAACCATAATTTTTTAGAAAGTCTTGGTCAGTACAAAAAACTTTTTCTTAGTAAGAAATAGGTGCCGCTAAAGTGGCATCAGGAATAGGTCAGGGTTACAAACCGGAGACTTAAATATTTTTTAATATATTCCAGGAGCCTCCTACATCTCCAGACCGCGGTGCGCCTGCGTACTTTTGTCGTGGTGCTCTGATCCGTTTGGAGGACGGAACACTACGACGGGTCGAGGAGATGCGGATCGAGGACTTCGTGATGAGCGCGGAACGGAACAACGATCTCACGTTGACGCAGTGCACCTTGCTACGGCTGGAGGAACGTGGTGATCGACTAGCGCTAACCCTTACCTACGACAGGAATCGTTCACAGGTAACATGTGTTTTTTTAACCGACACCTACCTACATCTTACTGGGTGGTAGAGTTTCGCAGCGACTCACCCGGATTGGTACCACCGCCTTAACTTCCTGCCGCCATAACGTCATGACGTGTTCCGGTTCAGAGGGTAAGGAAGCCGGTAAACTTACTTTTGCTCGAGGCCTAACATCCCGGCCTTAGCTTGGCGACGCACCATTATCCTTTGGTGTCTTTAGGCGGCGGGAATTTCTTACCACCAGGAAATCCGTCTGCTTGTTTACCTTCCAATGTCATAAAAAAACCATGACGGAGGATCGAATTGATGAATTCAATCGTATGATACCAACAACCAGCTGCAGTGATACACTAGAATCTCGATTTCATCTTTTTGCCAGTGTTGGTCCAGGCTCCTTTGCGAATTAGACCATCTACCTTCGTGCCAGGCTACTCGTAAAAGGCGAGCATAATCTTACCGCCACAAACACCGTAACATCCTACAAGGTGGTAGATTTTTTCAACGACTCGCCCGGATTGATACCACCGCCAAAACCATTCCTGCCGCTATAACGTCAGCGCTTGCTGTTAAATTGTTCCGGTTCGGAGGATAAGGTAGCCAGTAATCTTACTTTGCTCGGGTTATAACACCACGGTCTCAGGTTGGAAACGCCTTTAATTTAGTTATTCAGTCATTATTAACATTTAATTTAGTTCCAACAAAAATTCAACAGAACATCATGTTCTATTATATTGTTTATCATTATCTAGGGCTTTCTTGATAGCTCTTATCAATTCAGAGCCCCCTGCTTGTACAACTGGAGAACGGCTGAACCGATTTGGTTAATTTTGGTTTTGGATTATTTACCCAAGCCAACGGAAAGGTTGAAGAGATAAGAAAAAAGGAAAAACTGCGAGAAAAATATTTTTTTCCATACAAACTGAATGGGAGAAACGAACTTAGCCGGGACAGCTAGTATTTAAAAGTAAGTATCTTCACGCCCATATCCCCGAAGAAGTAGAAAGGGGCACAACCAGGGCACCCACTTCTAGCCTAAGACACCAAGTCCCACAATGTGACAGTTGGCAAGCCCATCGCCATAATATCCTATCCCGAGCAACATTTTTTTATTAGAAAATTGGAAAAACCCAATTTTCTTTTTGTTGCCCGACCCGGGATTCGAACCCGGGACCCCAAGCAGTCAAGCCCAACAACTGAACCGCTAGTAGTAGTAGTAGTAATAATAATTTAATAAAATGAAAATGTTTACTTTTCAGGTGGAGTTGGACTCAACTGTGGATCATCCTTTTTTCGTGTACGGACGGGGCTGGGCCTCTTGTAAACCCGAACGCACATTGATGCGATACGGTTTGAACGTTCAAAGGTTAAAAGTGGGGGATGTGTGTGTATCTTTAGTTGCAAGGAAACATACAAACGCAACAAGCACAAATCTTGGTCCTGCGCCACCTCAAACGCAACCAGAGAACCTCAGTGTTAAGGAAGACGCCCGTAAGCGACGTTGGTCCGCACCAGACGTCAACGACGAAGGTCCACCATTAAAGAAACGTTGAACATCATTGTTCGCCATCGCTACGAAGAACTTTTCAAGTCTTTCTAACTACTCGAAAGTACTTTTATTGTGGAGGTAAAAATATTAGCACGGTTTACGCGTAAACGATTGCCCCAGTGAGAATTCGTTACTTTTGCGATCGGCAATTCACAGTGGTACGCTTAATCTTCGAAAACTAGGTGCTTTTTTCTGGCGGGTGCTTCTATACAATTACGTGTAAAATATTGTAAATAAGTAAAGGTTTATGATACACTGTGAACGCGCAGACGTAATATAATTACATATAACTGACAAATTTTAAACAGCTCCTTTCCAAATGTTTGTTGTGAGCTATCGTTTAAAATTGGTATTTTAATGTTACGTTTTAGTAGAAAATAAAATGTTGCCAGTTATAAGTAAAAGGACACGCAAGTTCAAACCACTCTGTATGCTCAATAGGTGCTAATATTTTGCAAATGCAAATTTAAACAAAATTGAAATCGTACCAGATTTTGTACAGATAAATAGTTAAATATATCCTTTTGACTTTTGGACTGGTTAATCTCTGTATAAGATATCAACAAGATATTTTCCATCGAAAAAGTTACTATACACATAACAACAGACTGCAGAAAAAAACTACCATAACTTATTATTAAAACAATTGTTGATATAACTGTTAAATTTTAGATATTTGGCAAAATAAATTCTTAATTCAAAAGATCATACAGAACTATGAACTTTTTTCATATTTCGTCCTAAAATTGTAATAAATAATAATCTTTCGTCGTTTTTATTACCAAAACTATCAAAAAATATTTGCACGAAAGTATGCTGTTACATGTGTACAACTTTTAGTTTTCTACGAGCACAAAAATCGTAAGATATCAGATCTTATTGTAGGTTAATAAATGTGATAACTAATGAGATTTAAAATCAACCATAATGGCATTGCATGTTAAAGGTACAATGAATGTTTTGTAGATAATTAGATGCGCTTAATTCTTGACTGATTTCGTAGGGTTTTCTCTGAGTCCTTTCTAAGCAGTCATGTTATTTTTTCTTCCATAAGGTTGTGACTGCAGACATATCCAATAAAACTCCAATGACCGCCATAGTTGGCATTTATTTCGTCAAATTTAGATTAGATGAAGCCATTCAAGGGTTCGTATAGATATACTGACAAATATTACGTGTCTAGTGTAAATGTTTATCTTAATGGAAGTCCAAATATCTTGGGGAATGTGTTGCGAGTATTTCAAAATTTGGGCATTGTGTGGACACAAGTGTTAAATTTTTATGTCGATCTACAACATGCGAACTTAGGATACGCTAAATATCGTGCATTTTTTATTCAAAAACAAAGGAAATCCATAATAATAAAAAAAACAAATTATCTGCTTTCACGTGAGAAAGGAGCGTTCTTATGGTATAATCTTGGTGGAGATAAGAAAGACGAAGAATTAGATTGATGTTACTTTTAGGATAAAAAGTATGTCTGAACGCATTCCCATCGAACAGCTTAACAAACTCAATACGCGGACAAAGCCACGGGCAACATTTCATCCAGTTCAATATCTAAAATCAGAGAATGAGTAATAATTTGGTTTAAACCAGATTTAATATTAACAGTAAATACGAATTAAAAAATGGATTCTCCAATGTACATACAAATGATTAGTTCCCATACCCCGTTTTAATAAATATAGAAATATTATAATTATTAAATGAGATACCACTGATTTGTACTTTTTCAGACTTATTCTAAACTTTTTTGTGTAACTTTATATAGCTAACCTGTTTTACTTTTTTAATAAAATCTTTAAAAATAAATATTCGACAATGACAGGTGATACAAGTTTCAAAGTCACGTATTTGAATACTAAATTATTCAAAATCTCTGTTGATTGTAGTTTATGTGTTATTCTGATGTCTTAACATCATTACTTTGAAGTTTCATCTGAATCCGTACTGTAACTGTTAAGTAAATATGTCTTTTTAATAAAAATCTATGTTATTTGTCGGTTTATTACGCGATTATTCTGCCAATAATAAATGTGCTTTGATGGTTGTTTTTTCGAAAGCTTTTTTTTAGTTCAGAAGTGGTCCTACATAAATTTGATAAATATTCGACTAGTGGTTTCTGAGTATTTGGTAATACTTATTCGATAATAAGCACATATTTTTAGTGTAGTTTATGATTTTAGTAATGAAATTGGAGTCGGCTTTTAGCAGTTTTTCTGCTATTTAATTTTACAGAATCATAGAGTAATCAATACTTTAACCTAATATTTTTAGTACTAACGGTACAATTAAGTATTATTACATTAAATTATTCGTGTTAAATATTTGTTAATTATTGAATAATGTTATACTATACTGTTTTAGTAAATAGTATGATTTCTGACGTTTTAGTATTTTTAAGGTTTTTTCACTAGCAACACTTACCACAGGATATTTAGACATCTGTATTGTAAATTTGTCTCATGATTTTTAGATGCCATCTATATTGGTTTGACGTCCATGTGTAACACACATAATTTTACTATGAGATGTATACATAATAAACACACAGTCTGTGATATTTTGTAGTTATTGGTCAATGTAGAGATGAAGTATTGCTTAAAAGAGAAAGATATATGTTAGAATAAGTGCGTTAAGGGTTAGTACATGTATAGACACTGTATATTCAAAAAAACGCATATAAAAATTAAAAATAAAACTAGTAGAATCTGTGATTAATAATATATCGCTGTTTAATAATATGACAAATGTATGGCCATATCATTATTAATTTGTTTATATGTAAGTTATGATAATAATGTATAAACAATATAGTGTCCACATTATTTTTGCATAATATGTACAATTCAACTTTCATTGCAAAATAATTCTTGCTTGAAATTCAAAAATATTTTTAAAACTGTAACAGATGTTGGGGAAGAGGGCCCAAAGCAGTTACGTTTACAAATGTTCAGTACCTACTTCATGGGATAACTACGAAATATCCTCTTTGGGTAGGGAAGCGGCTTTGTGCCTCCTTTCTCCTGTTTTGAAAATGAAAAATGTAAATTTCTGCGAAAACAATCAATAACAAGTAAAACTATTATAAAAGTTAAAGTCGTTTTCATAGTACTTGAGAGTAAAACTCAAAGGCCCGTAATTTAACTTGCTACTCAAATTTACTTTTATACTCTGTCACTTTGACAGTTATTTAAAACATTGACAAATCCTAAATCTTGACGCAAGATTGATCTAGGGTGGCAACATACTTTTAGAATCCCATAGCGGAATTCAGTTTCGAAAAAACGAACTGGAATTTCTAACGCAGCAAATACATACAAATCACTACATACATCCACCACTGTTTTTATCTGAAGTTGTCCCCGATTAGAAATTTGTAGGGTGGCTTAATTGAGTCTTATTAATTTGAATTGAAATAATGGTTGTGTGCGATGTATTTGCCGATTCCCGAATTCGAAATATGAATCAAAAATCCGAAACCGAATTCCAACTGTTTGTAGTTGCCCTTACTCTAGTGCTAATCTATAATGCGGGTCAAAGTTACCCTCAAGTGAGCTTGAATTAACTGTAGGTCTGAAATATCCTACTGTCATATAAAATCATTTTCGTCTAAAGATGATTATGACAGAAATTGAACGCCTTACTAAAGGCCGGAAACTGAGACAGTAAATAAAGTACTGTCTATCGTAAATATCTGACAAGATCATCTATATAAAAACTTCTTCACAGTTCGATATTATTCATAAATATCATTGACATAGAAAGAAAGTTAGATTTTTTCGAGAAATTCGTGATAAACAATACTTATGTAACCGCAGAGCTTTGAGAAATCAACGTAAATGGCAAAAAAAAAACTCTGAAATTAGCGTTGGGTTGTAAGTACGCACTTGTGTGTTTACACTGGATAACCCTAAAATTAAAAAACCCACGAAACCTTTAAATTTACTGTAAATCTTAATGAAACTAAGAACCATCTGGAGCGCGTCAGCTTTCGAACATTTTTTTTTTATGTCTATGTTGTTGTTACCCTGGCGGTTTTTACAACTTCACCGGGCAAATCAGTCTATACGATCCAAAGTTATGACGCTGGACACACTCACATACACTCCTCTTTTTCAGTCGGGGTTTAATACAGTATGAACATTGCCAAGATTCGATAGATTTTCTCTCAAAATTAACACACACATAAACATTAGTCAGAACAAGTTCGCAATCACAATCGACTTGCTTAAGACGGTTATTTTAAATTACCGATTGAAACTGCCATACTTTTTTATAGTTGACGTTAAGACTTTTAGCTCTACTCTTACACTTTTTTATTTGCTTGATGAACTTTCGGTGCGTTTAAAGCTCTGCGGTTACTAAAAGCATTGCGATTGTCATAATTATGATTTAATCTTCTACATAAACTTCAAATTTTTGTGATGTGACTTGCCAAACCCCTTACCTTGTTTTAACCCATCTAATATAAGCAGTAAGGGCCATAACTCACCGGGACGCCATGGCGACGTGGCCAGCGACGTTGCCATGGCTAGCTCTAGCGTTCCTGCGTCGCCAAAGCGTCGCCATGCGGACGCCAAGTGCGTTAGTCGTCATCTCAATACGAACTAGTTAGCGACGTCACTGGCCACGTCGCCATGGCGTCCCGGTGAGTTATGGCCCTAAGAGTGCGTAGATATGAAAAGTTTCATTGTACCGTAAAATGTTACATGCTTGTTTATTATATGTTAAATATAAAAAACCGTCTTAGTATATAATTAGCATCGTCGGCGACAGGCGAACGTTGATAACAAAGTTAAAATGTTGTATAATGTATGTAATTCTAGTTTTAACCTCTATATTGTTAATTGTAATGAAAGATCTCATTTTATTAATCGGTATTTTCTAACAAGGCGCTTTCATTAAATCATGACTAAGCCTACCTCACATACTCTAGACTTGGCTCTCATCGTAGACGCCTTGGAATCACGGCCGAGCAGGTCGCAAAGTCTAAGCAAGATCTCAATTTGATGAAAATAAACTTTTAAAAAGACTGGGTCGCTTTACTGAATGTTGTGGGATTGTAGTTTCTTGAAAGATATTACTTAAATTATGACATAAGAGCATTTATTTTGTAAACGAGCGCGGAGTGCTCCAATACGCTAGGATGGACAATCGTTTAGTACAAAATTTACAAATAGTATTATTTCTCAAAATTCAAATTCGAAAGTATTAATTTATTTTTCACTGATAGGTGCTATGAAGTTATCGTGAGATTTATTCGGCACGGGGAATCCCCGTCGGGGGTGTTGACAGATTTACCTATTACTAAAAATATACCATCAATGAGTTGTTAGTTGGCACAATCTACTGTTCTACGCCATTTGTAAATACTGTTCACGCGTCAATTATTCAAATGGATTTATTTGGACATTCTACACAAAGTGTTTATTTTTAGGATAAATTTAATAAATAATTATTA
Organism: Calephelis nemesis; assembly: GCA_002245505.1. Lineage (NCBI taxonomy): Eukaryota > Metazoa > Arthropoda > Insecta > Lepidoptera > Riodinidae > Calephelis > Calephelis nemesis. The sequence continues at coordinate 18,484 of NJDD01001180.1, read as the reverse complement.
CAGATTTTCACGGTTAAAATATTTAATAATTTTAGCAGAAATTTGAACACATGTATATTTTGTGTAACAACAAATTGAAGACAAGATTGAGTTTCAAGGTCCATATCGTAGGACCTATTGATTAAAATATATAACTCAAATTTCTATATAATCCAATTACATTTTGTGCTTTTTAATAAATAAATCTTCTATAAGAAAACAATATTAGGAACTGTATAAAAAGAAAGTCTGTTTCGTTTACGTTATTAGAATATTTTAGAAAAATGAACAATTCGTGTTTTGTTCTATTGTGATTTTTTTTCAGGTTGTACGCATATGGCTGCTTAATTGCATTTATAGAAAAGGCAAATGTTTAACAGTACCTAATTCCAATATTTTGCTTACAAATATTGTTCTAGTAATGATTAGAAGTATCGTGCCATGTCTGTGCCACAAATCAAACCTTCTGATCGTTTGTCATAACTAATTCAAAGATTTATTACAAAGATATTACGGCCAGTAAATGGTAATAGTTTAAGAAAATCCTATAGCCCTTGAAAACTTCGACTTCCACACAAATGATTGTGCCATCCTTCACTTACTCTAAATACCGACCAAATTTAGGGCTAGGCCTTGAAATCTACATATTTGATATTATTTTACCTTTCTACATTAGTGTTATGAACGATAAATTTAAAACAGTGCTATTTTCAAACGTTGCCCGTAGTTTACTGCTTGGTTCCAAATAAGTTCGAGTGTGAGTTTTCGCACTTTTCTATCTATTTAGTAGTATCAACTATCCACTAGAGGCGCTGGCAATAACACCATACATTTTAATATTTTACGTCAACGCGTTAATGAAGTACTTTCAAAAAGTCATTGCCAGCGCCTCTAGCGGTTAGTTCAGAAACTAAATATCTATATATTTCGGTAGTATAAAAGTAAATGCGTCATAATCAAAACGTTTTACATAATATACATTTATTATCGGGTACCAAGGAGTAGGTACGGTCAAGACATTCTAAAAATCATTACTTCGACTAATAACTGTCTCAATGCGTGATGTAGTTAGAACGCAAAATGTGTCATTTAAATATTAGATGAATAATTATAATTGTTATATAATTATATGACAAATATTATATATGTATATTTTATTGTATAGCGGAATGAGTACTATTACAGATTAATGTAAATGGAGAAATGTTATAGACAGATATGTTAAACTAAGTTAACTGTTTGTAAAAAAAGATGAAATATGTATAATTGAAAATTTGCTATACATTTGTTTTATTTATTCACCCTTATGAACATATTAATATCGTAGTCAAATGGTAAAAATAGTTGTTCAGTTGCATAGCTAGTTTTTTTTTGAATAATGCCATTCAACTACACACCTAGCTGGAATGAGTATCCTTTTAAAAACGTTCAACAAAGCATCTAACCGACAAGCCACTGCAACATTAAGTAATTCATTATACATTAGTATTATATACATTAGTATATATACATTATAGTATACATTAGTATTAGTAATTTAGTTTTTTATTCCAGCCATTCAAAATGATGATTATCCTAGCAGTTGACATTTAACCAGTAGGTTAAGCATCTCGTTTAGCTGTATAATCGAACATTGCCGACTAATTAACGTTTAGACATTTGGTTGAATGGCGCTATTCAATGAAATGACTAGCTGTGCAACTAAGAAGCTATTTTCACCACTTGGTTGCGACATTAATATGAAATGGAATTTTTAAGATGACAAATCTAAATGGTCACTACCGAATCTCGATTTCAAGCAAATTGCAACCGGATATGTCACTTTAAGTGTTCTTGATAACTGTACTATTATTAACGTTTAGTTCAAAAAAATGATTCCGTTAAAATAATAATAATTAAATAGTAATTATTAAATAATAATTTATTGCTTATCACTTAGGCGGAGGCACAACCAGAGCACCCACGACTAGCCGAAGATACTGAGTCCCACAATGTGATAGGTGGCAAGCCTATCGCCAACCGGGAACATATCCAATCCCGAGCAATTTTTTTTTATTTTATTAGAAAATTGGAAAAACCCAATTTTCTCTTTGTTGTCTGACCCGGGGTTTGAACTCGGGACCTCATGTGGTCAAGTCCAACACTTGAACCGCTAGACCACAGAGGCTAACTTATTAACTAACAGGCTTATTCATAAACGTTGCTTAACTTTTAATCACCAATTTAAGTAAGTACTTAATATTAAAAAAAAATCTTATTCATAAACGCTATTTAGAGTTAATCATTTGTTTAAATATACTCTTAAATAGCTGTCACTTTAAGCAACCTCGGACCCTTGTTTAAAATTTTAATCAACAAAATGGCTGACTAAATTTCAAACAGCTGATTTTATGTGCATTGACAAAATGCAACAACTAGCCATTTAATATGGCTTATTTATGTATTCTTATGATTTTTTTATAATACACGCATTGAAATATTTTGATTTCGTTTAAGTGTGGACAAAATTGGACGGCATATGTTGGATTTTGGAACAATATAGGACTGTAATAACATGTTTTTTTATGGAGATGGCCAATGACTCCTACGAAGAAACGAATAGTTTTCCAGAGCATTTTGTTATGATATTGGAAGCATAAAAGTAGACAGATTTCTGATTGTGAGAATTTCACGTCGTCTAGAGACACCAAAGGTGGCAATGGTGAGATACCAACCTGAGGCTGGGATGTCAAGCCCCGAGCAAAAGTAAGTTTACCGGCTACTTTACTCTACGAACCGGAACAATTCAACAGCAAGCGTTGACGTTATGGCGGCAGAAATATGTAAGGCGGTTGTACCGATCCGGGTGAGTCGCTGCGAAACTCACCTCCTAGTAAGTTGTCACGGTGCTAGTGACGGTAAGCCTATGCTCGATTTTTACGCGCTGTTTAACTCCTGTTAGATGGTAGATGGTCTATTCTACAAAGGAACTCGTGCCAACACGGGGGAAAATATTACAGTAATGACATCATTTTATATTTAGCTTAGTAACATAATGTAGATGCATTAAAACATTATTTTTGAAATGCAGTGTATCAGTTCAAACGTTTTGTGTCTATGTTGCATTAACTTTATTTACTCTACTAAATTTAATTTTATTGTAGTATGTACGAGTATTTTATTGTAGAAATATAAATACTCTTTAGCAAGAGTTATTAGATGTCAGACACCGTATTCAGAAACAACGATGTTGATAACGGATGACAATTGTTTAATCCACTTTTAGCAAAAGAAATACATTTCTACCAAAACCTACCAAGTTAAACAGTATTTAACTAAGCATTGTCAAAATGAACTTTATGAATAACAAATTTTTAAACAATGTTTAAGGCTTAATCAAATGATTAGTTAAGCAATGCTTAGGAGGTTACTTAACTATTTTTTATGAATAAGGTAGTTAATGTTAATAATTCGATAGAATTGTGTTCAGGAGTACCTAATAATTCACCCGATTTCAATTCGCGCAAAATCGAGATTCTATTAGTCGTCGACTCAAAATAGTACGAGAGAGTATACTGATTTTGCAAGATCTAAGCCATATATAAAGAAAAAAGCTCTGAGTTGTTAAATGATCTTTTGACGAAGTTAAGAATCTCATGTTCCTCTGAGGCTGTAATGTTAAGACCGGACTAACCGGTCGACTAACGCGAGCACCGTCTCTAAGGCGATCGGAATAAGTACACGTGGTCCCTTTTATGGCATTAAACAGCGAGGAATCATAAGGCTCTTAACGATCTGACGGGAAGAGATAACCGTGACATATAGATGTTATAGGTGCGTCGTTGCCCTGTGATCAGGGTTTTAGGGCAACTGTGCAAGTCTACCAGCTCTCCTATTCTCCGGACCGGAACATGACAGTAATTTTGGCTATATGATTAGATAAGGAGTTGGATCCCTACCTGATTATGCTGCTGCACAGCACTCTACCACCAGTGGTATTTGGTTGGTAATCTATGTTCTGCCATCTAACCTATGCTCGCCTATTACGAGCTGCTTGTCGGGGAGGCAGATGGTCTATTCTAACCAGAGGACCCGGACCAACACAGATACAATCTATTCTCTACCTCTGGTATATTTATATTCTAAAAATTGTCGCCTCTGTGGTCGAGCGGTCCGGGTGTTGGATTTGACTGCATGAGGTCTCGGGTTCGAATCCCGGGTCGGCCAACAAAAAGAAAATTGGATTCTTCCAATTTTTTAATAAAAAAAAATGTTGGTCGGGATTGGAAACGTGCCCGGTTGGCGATAGGCTTGCCACCTATCCCATTATGGGACTTAGTATCTTCGGCTAGTCGTGGGTGCCCTGGTTGTGCCTCTGCCTACCTCTTCGGCGATATGGGTGTGAAGATACTTTAAAAATTGTTTGTATTAATAAATGATCATGTAATCAATACTATAAACAGTGTTTATATATTAAGTAAATAATTAAAATAACGAATATAATTAATAACTATTAAAATACATATTTGCACACCACAAGTTGGTAGAATATGTAGAAAAGCCTAAATAATTTTGTAACATCTTTGTAACACCCATATTCCGCAAATAAATATTTTTTCTTTTCTTTCTACTTAGTCTCAAGTCCAATGACTGGTACACCAGGAGAATAATCTGGTAGTATTATTAGATTTTAAATAATTCATAGTCATACGCATAGTTTGTTAAGTTGGCTTTCGCTACTCTCTTCCAACCTTGCAGGGGGACTTGGCGTGAAGATATTTGTATATATAAGTTGAACTCTACGTACAAATGTCTCTATTTTTTTTCGGATTTCAAGTTATTATGCCACTTTATACTGAGTCTTGTTATGTCTGTAATTTCTGATCTACGATATGATTAAAAGAAAATTACACCTTTTTTTTTGAATGACTAAATTGTTGCTAATCTCGCGATTTTATACAACTTCACCGAGCTTTGTGGGCCGAGCAGAGTTCTCAGCCCGAGACATTATTATTTAAATGCATGGGACTATTACCTACAACTACTGTTTCCCGGGAGACCGTACCTCGACTTGGTGCTGCGTTCTGGTTACTGGGTGGAAAATTACATTATTATGACACGGACAGAGACAAAAATTATAGATATGCGTTCTTTTGCCCTTTTTAAGTTGACTAAACTAATTTTTGTTAAATAAATATTTTAAATGTACAGAATTCACTCTTCTACAGTTTTATTGTAATAAAAAAAGTATCTTCATGCTCATATCCCCAAACGGGTAGGCAGAGGCACAACCAGGGCACCCACGACCAGCCACAAACACTAAGTCCCACAATGTTATAGGTGGCAAGTCTATCTCCAACCGGGCACATATCCAAACCCTGACGTTATTTTTATTACAAAATTGAAAACATACATTATCTATTTTTTTGTTGCCCCACCCGGGGTCGAAAACGGGACCTCAAGAAGTCCAGTCCGACGCCGGACAGCGAGACTTCAGGGGCGACTATTATAAATGTAGATTATCAATTAGTTAATAATTAATTTCGTTGGTGAAGCTATTAGCGTACATCGTTTTTTTTATATTGGAAGGCAAACAAGCAGACGGATTTCCTGACGGTAAGAAATTCACGCCGTCTAGAGACACCAAAGGTAGTAATGGTGCGTTGCCTACCTGAGGCCGGGATGTTAGGCCTCGAGCAAAAGTAAATTTACCGGGTACCTTACCCTCCAAACCGGAACACGTCATGACGTTGACTTGATAGGTAGGTGAATAGGTAAGGCGGTGGTACCAATCCGGGCGAGTCGATGCGAAACTCTACCACCTAGACTGTATGTCTTGGTCTGGGTGTTTGTTAAATTTATACTAGTATCGAAATTGCTCTGTATTTAAATATAACTTTGTATAAGTGTCGTTGAGGAACACAGGCATATAATTGGCTAACTTTCGGAATTGATAATTTGTGTGATTTGTATAGATAAATTTATTTACTTCCATAAAATTATTTCTAATTACAAAGTGTGTAATTAGAACTGTAATTCACCTACAAAAATTGGTTTATTATGTATCTACCTAGCAAATATATTACACAGCCCTTTTTTACCCTCCCAAATAACCAAAGGTTTTCGAAATAAAAACGATGTAATAAAAAACACTTACAGATTTATTAGTAAGAACTATCACAACAAATAATACTATAATAAATAATCACTGGTCTTATATATCGGAGGTTAAGTCGAGAAGAACTTTTTCACCAGGTTTGAAAGCCGGCATCCCGAGGTAGGGGCAAGTGGAGCAGCGGAAGGCATCGCCGAGGTAACACTGTAACAAATGTAACATTCATATAAACAAATGTATAAGTCTATTTTTATATGATAGGGTCTCGCAAAAAATTAATTAATAAGACGGTCAACGCGGTCGATTTTAGACTTGGTCCACCCGGATTGGTACAGTTATCAACTTTGTTTTTTATGTTATAGAAAGGTAAACAAGCAGACGGATTTCCTGATGGTAATAAATTCACGCCGCCTAGAGACACCAAAGATGGTAATGGTGCGTTGCCAACCTGAGGTCAGGATGTTAGGCCTCGAGCAAAAAAGTTTGCCGGCTACCTTACCCTCCGAACCGGAACACGTCATGACGTTATGGCGGCAGGAATAGGTAAGGCGGTGGTACCAATCCGGGTGAGTCGCTGCGAAACTCTACCACCTAGTCAGATGTCACGGTGTTAGTGATGATAAGCCTATGCTCGCCTTTTACGAGTTGCCTGGCAAGAAAGGCAGATGGTCTATTCTGCAAAGGAGCCCGGACTAACACGGGGAATCACATATTAATAGAGAGCTATTGCAACTTGCATTTCTTACCATCAAAAAATCTATTTGCTTGTTTCCCTTTCTACACTATTGGACAAAATCACGCTAAATCCTGTACCATAAGGTTGCCTAAACGTGATCGCTGACTTGGCCATAAGGTTGCCTTTAAGCATCGTATAGTTCTAGTTTTATTTGTTGGGTTGGTAATTTCTTTTTATTTGGTGCACAATAGTTATTGTATTATTAACATAAAAATATACATGTTACTAGCTGACCCGGCAGACGTTCTGCTATGGAAAATTGGGGTGAGCCATCCTTATCACTAAGGGGTATGAAAAAGATTCACCCTCATCACTTAGGGTTATAAAAAATAGATGTCCGATTCTCAGACCTACTCAATATGCTCACAAAATTTCATGAAAATCACTCAAGCCGTTTAAGAGGAGTATGGGAACGAACAGTGTGACACGGGAATTTTATATATAAGGTGTAGTTATTAATATACATATAAAAAAAAACTTAATTCACTACAAAGCTCAACAAGTTCAATTCTACAATAAAATAGTATTTTAAAACCAGTTACATGTTAACGAAGGCGGATGACAGACTTACAGTTAAATTGCTCTTGATACACTAGCACGCACAACGAGCTACTTCCGACTGTTAGTAGGGGAGCCCAAGAGGGGATTTTTGGACTAACTCAGCCTCGTCAGATCAAGATATGGGAGATACCCTGTACCATTGTTGAACATCTCCATTATGTATCAAACCTCCACATAGAGACGCGCATGTAGGGTTATCTGTCTAATTTTTTTTGGCTTGAAAATATACTCGAGCGTGTCAGATTAAAGCACGGCGGGTTTATTATAAGTCCATGTTTGAATTTTCTGATGATTTGAACAAGATGTACGGGAGTAGGAGGTTCAGAAACTTTCAAAAACCAAGTCATATATTACAGCAATCTGTCTGATTGACATATTTCTGTCATCAGAGACACATTACGCGTATATATTATTAATATCTGATGAGTTCGGCTATGATCAAGTGACCGAAATTGCTAGTTTAGCTTCTAGACACTTAACGCACCGCTAAAAAGAAAAACCTTACATGACCTTTTACACTAGGGTAGAAGCCTTTAAAAATAATAAAAAGTGAAATAAAATAGTAGTAGGATAAAACCCATGAGAAAAGGAGGATAATATGTACAAAATGAAAGGAAAAATAAATTACGGTCGATCCGAGTTCAGGAAGTGGGAGGGGGGGGGGGTTAAGGGTAAAAAATGG
>NJDD01001179.1:239557-253534 GCA_002245505.1 Calephelis nemesis | reverse complement strand
CCGCTCTACAAAAACCTATTTACACATTTTAGTAGACCATTTCACCAGATATGCCGACATTTTAACATCAAAAACACAAAATTCAAATGACTTTATAAAACTAGTAAAAAAAGTTATCCCTGATAATATAATTGAGATGATCCTATGTGATCAATACCCAGGCATAAACTCAAAAGAATTTAAAAGTTTTTTAAAAAACGAGAATATAACCATTATCTTTACCGCAGTGAATGCACCTTTTTCAAACGGTTTAAATGAACGTTTAAACCAAACTATAGTTAACAAAATCAGATGTAAAATTAATGAAAGGAAAGATAAAATGGCTTGGACGACTATAGCTCATGAATGTATCCAAAAATATAATGAAACTGAACACACTGTTACAGGACTCTCCCCAGTATATTTATTAGAAGGAAAAGTTATTAATATCTTACCAGATGAATTAAAAACACAAAAATCAAAAAACGATTTACTACAAGATAGAAAGATAGCTTTAGAAAAAACTATAAAATCACACAATTACAATAAAAAAAAATTTGACAAGAACAGGACAAATTGTCAGTTAAAAGTGGGTGATCTAGTATATGTGGAAAATGGGAACAGGTTAAATAGGAAAAAACTAGATGAGATAAAAATAGGCCCATATAAAATATTAGAAAAATTATCTAACTCAATTTATAAGATAGATACAGGGTGCAAGAAAATTGAATCAAATTATTTTCACATTACTAAAATTATACCGGTGGTAAATAATTCTCAGTAGTTTAAGGGGGAGGGGGAGATGTAAATGAAGCTCTCTGGTTCGTCATTTAAAATTACCGCGCTTGCTTTGAATATTATCTGTGGTGGGAGAAAACTGACAAGATGTCTGAACTGTAATATAAAGAGAAATGACTATTGATTTATTTAGTGGATTTATTTAAGAAAGTGTGAATAGTTTATAAAAATTTGTTTGAGTTGTATTTTAGATATAAGTTTAATTTGTTAAACATGTATGGTACCTAACCTACCAAATTGTTAAGTATTTTGATCAAAATAAAACATCTCTTTTTACAAAGCAACAACTTGGGCTTTTGGTTCAATTAAATTATTACATATATAATTTTAGCATACGTAGATGACTTACTTTTTGAAATCAAAGTCGTTTTTGCAGTTTCACTACACTAAATATTGGGCAAAGGAACGGGGGCAATTGCTGTATATGCTAAAAATAATTATGAGCCCAAACTTATAATTTTATTATAGTCCTTCCTTCGGGAGAAATAAATAACTTTACCGCGAGCATAGCCGTAGGGTAGTACTACCACCTGGTAGAGTTTCGCAGCGAATCACCCGGATTGGTAACACCGCCTTACCTATTCCTACCGCCATAACGTCATGACGTGTTCCGGTTTGGAGGGTAAGGTGGCCGGTTAACTTACTTTTGCTCGAGTCCTAACATCCCGGCCTCTGGTTGGCAGCGCACCATTGCCGCCTTTGGTGTCCCTAGGCGGCGTGAATTTCTTACCATCAGGAAATCCGTCTGCTTGTTTGCCTTCCAATTTTATATAAAAAAAAGATGACTACGACTACAATCCGTGAAATAAAATAGATTAAATATATTATGGCTAATAAGAAATTTCTAAATGAAAAACACCTTGAACAAAAATTTGAGTAAATATTTGTATAGCGTGTAATATGGTTTTGTAGGTATTCATTTATTGTTTTTTTTTACTTGGATGGAAGTTTTTTTTTTACTTAGAGATGAATTCACACGCATTTTATTTGTTTATTTATTTAATTCCTTATTGTACACAATTCGTGACATAAAATATGTACAGTGATAAACAGAAATGTACAAAAGATCTCTAGGTCTGCAGAAGTCTTCCGGCCAAACCTAAAAATGAGAATCTGTGATGAAAATAACAATGACATACTATAAAATATTATAAATATTATTAAATTATAATATTAATAAATCTTTATAAATAAGAAACCTGAAAGTCACAAACTGTTAAGTAAGTGTTACGTAATATTCTTTCAACTGTTTTTTGTTTTTATTTGTTCCTCTAATTCATGTTCCACTAAAGTTTTGAAAACAATTTTGAAAACATTTCACATGTTCTAATTTAAAATATATTTTAATTTAGTTATTTCAAAACTGCATAATTTACAGTTAAGTTTGAGTTAATTAGATGAAAGGGACGACTAACGGAGACCCAAAATAATTTGTACTAGATATTCGTCATAAAGGAACTACAATTATGTCCTACCTACAATTGTGACCAGTTGAAATGAATAGTTTTAGTGTGTTAAATTTTTGGATGAAATATTTAAGTAAATAAAATAATATTTTAAATGTTCTTTACCCCCGATGGAAAAAGAGATGTGTTGTAAGTTTGATCTGGTCGCTTCTGTGGTCTAGCGGTCCAAGTGTTGAACTTGACCTCATGAGGTCCCGGGTTCAAATACAGGGTCGAGCAGCAAAAACAAAATGCAGTATTTCTAATTTTCTATTAAAAAAAGTAGCAGATTGGTTAAATGAGAATAATCTTAAATTAAATCTATCAAAAACAAAATAAGTTGAATTTCAAACTCATTACAGAGAGACTAAAAAGTAGATGTTATTTTCAATAATACTATTATAGATAACGTAGATTTTACTAACTTCCTAGGTATAAAAATCGATAAATTTTGCAATTGGAAATCACATATTGATTCCCTTTGTAATAAAATTTATAGGTGTGTGTATGTATTAAGAAGAATAAGAGAAGTAGCAGGTCTGAATGCATCTCTCTTAGCTTGTCAAGGATATGTTTCTTCCATTTTGCAATATGGGATCCCCATTTGAGGATTGGGAGTACCTAATTAGAATATTTAGAGTACAAAAGAACTGTATACGGGCGATTTGTGGAGTTAATCAGATACATTCATGCAAACCACTGTTTAAGTCGCTCAAAATTTTACCTTTATCATGCTTATATATCTTGGCTGTATGTGTATTTGTAAATAAACATCATCATTTGTTTCAAACAAATGCTAAAGTATTAAGAATTACACACTTCAGAAATAGGAAGAAACTACATGTGCCTAATCAAAAACTTAATGTTTATAAAAATAATGTATATTGCATGTCCATTCGTATATATAACCAAATTTTTGATAGTCTGAAATCACTTCCTGTAAACATTTTTCGAAAGAAAGTATTTGATTTGCTATTAGAGAAGACATGTTGAAGTGTAAAAGATTTCCTTGCTGACAAGCATAAATAAATAAAATACGTATATATATTTTTTTATAAATTTAAACCTAATTTAAGTAACAAAATCATGGTTGCCGTTTCTTCTCCCGACTGGCTAGGTTTGGAAACGGTGGTAGTGTACGGTAGATAGGACTAAAAATTAATCTACCTTTAAATTTAATACTAATAAATTATGAAACTTATGTTTATAAATAAATAAAATGTTTATTAAAAATGTAAATAAGTGCTGCGATTTAAATGTACATTTTTATATAAATATATAACTTCTTAAAATTTAATTAAATATTTGCACACCACAATGTGGTAGAATATGTTGTATTCTAAATATCTTTATTACAACTTTTTAACACACATATTCCGCAAATAAATAATTTTCATTTCATTTTATTTCATGCAGAGACAAAATGTTTAGGGTTGTTGAAAAAATTTAAACTGAAATTTATTTATTGACATATAAGAGAAAACTAGCCGTAGCTACGTACGTTCGTACGTACGCTAGCCTCTCGACTAACGAGGTAACGCCTCGTTAGTCGAGAGGCTAGCGTACATGCCTTACTACGCCAAACAGCCGCGAGGCTCGGTTTCGGATTAGTATTTAGATTCCTGAATTTCCGGGTTTAGATGTTTATTAAATTTATTCTGATATCTATTTATGTATTGCTATGCATTAGAAACGCTGACTAACACCCATAACACACGCATATAATTCGCTTTGGGGTTAGATTCAATTCGTGTAATTTGTTCAAAGTTATTTATTTATTATTTACCGTCACATTTCTCTGTAACGCTTCACAAAAAATAACCAATGTATATTATCACCGAAATTCATACTGCGTTCTTCGTACTTTTGTTTCGCTGGCCGGTATACCTTCAAGATATCAGGGCTGCAACGCGCAATATTAAAATGTTTTTCTAAACGAAAGTTCTTTTATGTTAAGCACCAAGTAAGAAAAGTAACACCTTACGTGGGTACACTAATGTTAATTTTTTTTAAATTTTTGTGGTATTGTTTTACATCTCAGAGCTTAATCAATCACATCAATACTGCCAACTTACATACAGTTTCCTCTTCATAAGCTATAAAAAGAGCTAAAAGCTAAATATACAATATTTTTTTGTTATTATAACTACAGACTTTACTGCTCATAAACAGGAAATACGCTATGCAATTACTCCAAGTGATATACGAAGCTAGGATTTATTAGTCACAAATATAGGTAATAAATTTCGAAATGAATATAGAACATATTAGTTCATAAACATACAGCCCCAAGGACAAATTATTTGTTTTTATTATCAACACTCTGGGAATCGAAGCCCCAGTTTTATGAGCTGTGTAACAACTTATTCTACCAGCGAGGGGTCTCAACAAGGAAAAGGATCTTAGCCATAAAAATGTACTAAAAGCAAATGTTGCTCGGTATAAATAAAATGAATATTACCTAATACATAAAAACTTCCGCGGTTGACAATATTACTATGCAAGCATGTGATGAACCCATAGCCCAATAGTGTACTCGTATAACTAAATAGTTTAAATTATTCACTATTCGTTTCTAAGTCACCTTATTACTTAATTATGAAATCGAAGTCGTTTTTTTGCAGTTCCGGACACTATACAAAATACTCAACGACTCATTGAAGGCAATTAAGAGGTAGCTTTTAAGTCACTTTGTTATTTAATAATGAAATCGAAGTCGATTTTTTGCTGAAACTGCAAAAAATCGACTGCGCTAAAATATGCTAAGTTTAGCTTATCCACACTTTTCCAGATACTGTACAAAATACTCAACGACTCATCGAAAGCAAATAAGAGATAGACTTTCACCTTGAGTGTATTATAGGATATAATTTGTTTTCACTTCAGGGAAAGTACAGCTTCCTTTTTTAACATGGCATTTCCTAAATATTCACGCTTGTGCATGCTAGCTCCTAAAACTAGCTTTCGATCTCAACGTAGAAAATATTATTGTCTTGACCAAACACGATTTTTAAGTTAAGTAGTTTTATTTAGATAGAAAATTATTATTTTATTTTACACTTTATTGTACACGTAAGATAGAGTTGACAGTGAGAAAATACAAATATAAATATTGTACAAAAGGCGAGCTTATCTCTTACAAGAGATATCTTACAGCTAACTTAAGATACAGAAAAACGATATAAAATAAAAATCTACACGTAGACAGTGTACAAGCTTAAGATTAAAGAGATAAAAAAAAACTTAACGAAAATTATAAACTATTCTACATAAATACTTACTTAATACTAATATTAATAATAAAAAAGGTACCAAAAAAAACTTATAATTAAATTGTAACAATAAGTGCTGCCATTAAGGACTAGAGGATTAAAACAGTTTTAAACGATTTTTAAATGAGGTTATGGAATTACTATTTTGAATATCAAGGGGAAGGGAGTTCCATAGTCTTATAGCATGTATTGTGAAAGAGTGGAAATAAAAGCTGAAGTTATGAGTAGGAAAACGCAAAAGTGCAGCTACGGAAGGACGACAAGGCGAACCCGGAGCTTCATCAGCTCCATTAGCTTCATCGGGGCTTTAAAACGAAATATAATTAATAATTCAGTTTATCTTGCATTTTTAGTTATGAAGTCCTGATGATGCTGTAGAAGGTGAAACCGGTTGGCTAAAGTAAAACTTTAAGTGTTAAATTAAGTGTATTGTAGAGAAACACAAGAGTCTAGTCTAAAAAAGTGTATTTAATTTACAATTTATAAATTAGAAGGTTAATTTATTTAGCAGACAATACACGTTAATATTAAATAGAAAATTCACGGAATAGTAACGGAACAATAGTTTAACCACATTGTCTTTGTCCAGATGACTATTTACAATTCATAATTTAGAGTAGTTAATTTACTAATCAGACAAAAGGTAAATATTGTGAATTGGACAAACAAACTACAACTAAACTTGTACTAAATTTATCTTCTATTATTTTAATACGTTTTAATAAGTTTGTTGCTATCTACGTATTTTATAATATATAGTTAATCACACCACACACTTTAAAAGGTTGGATTTGCTAATTTTGATAAGGATCTTCAAGGATTGGTGTCAAACCTAAAATATTCCCTTTTCACAGCTTCACTGACGAGCACTACATATAGAAAAACGGTTTAAGTTACACAAAACTCATGTACGGCAAAACTGTTTCCATTTCTTTAAAAGTTCCGTTCCGTTCCAAGTTCTTTAAAAAAAATTAATAAGAAATGTTATTTGAGCGTTATGCAGTGTTTAAAATCCAAAATCTGTGGAAACGAAATTCTTGGTTTTGCACCACGACAATGCGCCTTTGCACCAGGCCATCACGGTGAACGAATTTTTTATTAAAACACTGAACAAATACCATCGAGCAACCAACAAATTCACAAAGTATGGCTCCTAAGTCAGCTGGGCCGACTCCTTTTATTTCCTAAACAAAAATCTCCACTTCGTGATACCCATTTTCTGACGCTGGAAGACATAAAATAAAAATCGCGGCGAGAACTAAACTCAATTCCTGTAACAATATTAAAAATATTTTGACAACTTGATTATTCGTTGGCGTAGTTACGTCGTTTTTGAAGGAGCTTACCCAGTTTAAAAGGTAAATGTTTAATGATAACAAACACTTCGTGTATTATCGATCTTTTTTTCTAGTGCTATCTTGACTTATGATATGACTTTAGTGATAACTAGTGGCCCGCCCCTGCTTTGCACGAATATAAAATATACACAATTTAAACTTTCCTCTTCAATCACTTAATCTACTTAAAAACTCCATCAAAATCAATTGCTCAGTTTTAAAGATTTGAGCATACAAAGACATAGGCACGACATTATCCACTTGATTTTAATAAGTAATAAATATTAAAGAACATGTTACTAGTTGTCTAACATGTACTAGGCTCATTACAAAGGAGTTTCTGATAACGCCGAAATTAAATTCCTCACAAAGTTTTGTAGTTTTGTAAATAAAATAATAATTCAGTATTTTTTCAGTGAATATATTTAAGATTACGTATATTTAATATATTTTAAGTTATAAACTGCTTACTACCTAGAATTTGTAGGATAGCTACCAAAACCTTCAATATCAAAGACCACAAATAGTTAAATAAAGGACAATCCCTAAAGAGCATTATTTTAGCTAATGAAATAAGGGTCCATGAATATCTAATAAGTATTCAAATTGCGTTAACGATTTAACCGAAACCGCACAACGAGGGTGTAAACGGGGCAGATCAAATGACAGCGGTGACGGCTTTAAATATTCACGAATAAACGTTTCGTAAAATGATAATATCTTGAACATGCTTATTATCTATTAGTATTTTAGAAACTTGGCAGATAATTGTCAACGAGTATACGAAGAAAAAAAGGGTAAAATCACCTAAAACATAATTTTTTTCTTTCCTTAAAAAATGCAAAAATTGAGATAAAAAATGAAGAAAATGCTAACAATAAATGTCAATACTTATGATGATACTAAATGAAATAAAAAATATGTTTTTACTATTATTATTATTTCTAAATTTTATGATGACCCAGGCCCTTTTGCAGAATAGACCATCTGCCTTCCTGTCAAGCAGCTCGTTAAAGGCGAGCATAGGCTTACCGTCACTAACAGCATGACATCTGACTAGGTGAAAGAGTTTCGCAGCAACTCACCCGAATTGGTACCAATGCTTTACCTATTCCTGCTGCCGTAACATCATGACATTCCGGTTCGGTAAGGTTGCCGGTAAACTTACTTTTGCTCGATCGATTTCTCTTTCATATCCTAAATGATTTCAACCATTTTTATATTTAAAAGAGCGTACTTTGGAAGTGACCATATTCCACACCAATATCGGACTATGTGATACCAAGGAAATCGAGGCAAATATATAATTTTAGCATACGTAGATGACTTACTTTTTGAAATCAAAGTCGTTTTTGCAGTTTCACTACACTAAATATTGGGCAAAGGAACGGGGGCAATTGCTGTATATGCTAAAAATAATTATGATCCCAAACTTATAATTTTATTATAGTCCTTCCTTCGGGAGAAATAAATAACTTTACCGCGAGCATAGCCGTAGGGAATATCTATCCTAGTTTTATGTATTTTCCTCACATCAGGCTGTTTTCTCAAAGGCAAGGTAACATGTGCGTCACGTCTGAATATATTCAGAGAACTCCAATTTAAACATCTCAGAGTTAGACACAATGGAATAGTTACTTGAATTCATTAAACTTCGTGTTAATTTTGAAGTCAAATAATTTCTGAGCGTCGTGGTAGCTCCTACATAACTATTAAATCAAGTCTGTGTAGTAATTTGATTTGAGAGAAGTTTCCATATCGATAGAATAATACCGTAATTTGAATAATTAACAAGTAACGGAGGTTTTAGGTTTTGTTATTATAAGTTAAGTTATTATAAGTTACGGATAGTTGTTTAACTAAACACGTTAAGGTAATATCTATCGAACACACTTCCTTGAAAACATTTTTAGAGTTAAAACGCCGTAACATAAAAATATTTAGATGCTTCTTCAAAACGCTGTCTAAAATTGACATCCAACCAATAACGTGTTAGCGTTGATGACATAGTAGCATGTATTTAGTTAAAAATAAAATTTTAGTGTGTGTTTAATCAAAAATGTTATCAGAATGTTTAATATTTTTTTTTGTTATTATTGCATTTTTATGTACTTACTTACGTAGATAAAATATATAAAACACTTTTAAACACATGTTTGAATAAATGATGTTTAAAATTGGACATGTTTTAATGTGTTCAAATAGTGTTTAATTATTTTTTTGTAGTAAGTAAGTACATATTCAGCCTCTGTAATAGAAAATATTATGCAATAGGTACAAGCTGTTTTCCGCGACTTCGTACACGTGTTGAAATTACTTTATAACCATGTGAACGTTAGTGGTTAGTGTAGAATCAAAATATATTGCATCGTCGTACGTTCTGGTTATTACAATACCCAGTAGATCAACATTCGAAAAATGCGATGTTATTAAATATCTCTGTTTTTTTCTATACGTAATCTGTGATTTTTAATTATCTTAACAAAATTTAGATTGGGTTAAATATACAATTTTCTAACTTTCACGAACGTTTTTCCCAAGAAACGTTATGGTTTTTTGGAGCCCAAATCTTGTTTGCGCTCGGTCGTACGAGGAGCTTGACAGCTTCCAACGCTGTCGGTTAAAGTAAGTAAACAAAATTTTCTGCAAAAAAAATGTTTGTTTGTTGCTTCCCTGGCTTATAACTTACTACTAATACAAGAAAAAGGTTAAAAATCGGTTCAATAGTATTTGCGTGACAAATGAACTGACAAACAGTCAAAAACTTTAAAAACTCTCGTTTTGGTTTCTATTTCCTATTAACAATACATAGCAATCTTTTTTTAAAACAATATTTTAAGGTCATTATTGGTTTTTTACTGTTTTATTGTATATATACATATTTGATTAAATTATCTAAATACTCTTCCGCCTAGTTAATAAATAGTAATTTAATGTAAGTTTATTATTTAGACGGCTTAAGACAGAAAACATTTTCACAAAATTTTCTTAATAATGAAAAATGGCAAAATATCTTTTAATCCTTTATTTCATCCCTAAACTTACTTTTACTAAAAAATCAATGTCGATAAGATTAAAATTTGTGTATATTATAAACAAAACAAAATGAGCAAAATTTAATATAAGTAACATCCGATTTTTAATCGTTATCGAATGAGTAAGGGCGATAGATAAATTTTCGTCGCGGCTAAAGAAATAAAATAAGTATGGGGCGGCGGTACGAAGTTCGCCGGGTCCGCTAGTTAAATAATTTATGTGAAATCAGTAAAAAAAATACTTACTTTGCGATTGGGTTTTTTTCTGTGGCGTACTGTAGACGTTTCTGCAACGTTTCTTGTGCTTGTGCGTACCAATATTGACGATCTAAAAAAATGAAAATATTTTTTTAATTTGATTTTTTTTAAATTGAACCTTAACTATTACCATGCATAATATGACTGCACTCACTTAAGCTGTATGACGATGTCCAACTTTGACCTACGTCGTTGTACAGTTAATTATTGTCATAAAGTCTAGACCTTCAAAAGTTATACTAAGAAAACAATGGCAAAATTATGCAAGCCTAAAGTCAAACCTGTTTATGTTAGGTAAAGTATGAAGAATTCAGTAGGTACGTGTGTTTGCCTATATATTGCCTAGGCCCTAAAATAAACATATTTTTTTGTAACATATGCATGCCACAATCCAAAAAATATATTACTAAGGCACCCAAGACCACCCGAGGATACTTACTTTTAAAATTTATCAGGTGAAGAAACTATTTTATCCTATTCCTATCATTTCAGGATACGGGCGTTGAGATACAATAAAAAACCAATTTTGAAACAAATTTTAAAGGATCTGCAAAACAGCAACAATTTTTTTGTTACAGCGTTTTGCTCATTAGCGACAAGCTTTTATAACATCGAAATAAATAGAAGTCTAATGTCCTTTTTCATGTCCTAATCAGTTTTTATGCAAGTTTCTCAGAAACTATTCAAATGTTTAGACATCACAACGAAACGTACACAAGAAATAGGTATTAGTTTTAAACTGTGTTTATATGAAATTAGCAGTCCGCCCCGGCTTCATACGGGTTTAAAATATACATATTAACTTTCCTCTTTATTCACATGATCTATTAAAAAAACCGACCCTGTTTTAAATTATGTAGTGATAGAAAGACGCAAATCTGCTTAAAATCATAGTTCATTTCAACATATTATATGATAGGAAGTAATAAGTCATGCCTCTAATGATGCTGCTCAGGATATTACAACAAAGGCTATTAATACATGCCACATGTAACAGATTGCTATAATAATTGTACCTACGTGATATTTATAATAACATCATACTAGTTTTTATGTAGTTATTAATGTGTGTTATAATATAATATTCTTTAAAAGAGCTATATCTGTAAAGTGGATATAGTTTTATAATATCTTTAGTTTTGTACAGTTAAATAATGTTATCGAGTTTATAACCACTTCAAGTAATTACTTCAAATATTCCATTTTATTTTAATAAATTTTAAATAAAGAAATATTTACTTAATATAGAAAACGCAGTAACATTTGCAAAATATTACAAGATATGTCGTATTTATCACTATCCGCAATATAAAAAAACAGACTTGTGTTTAACTTAACACTCTCTAAACTTCACATCTGACTAATAACACATTGACGATGTGGCAACATACCAATGGTTGAGAATTTAATTTAAAACAGTGTTTATTAAAACAAGCGTTTAACGAGTGTTAAACTTTTTGTAGTTAGACGGTTCTTATTTCTCTTGTTTTTGTAAAAAAATTTAACAATTTACCGTTAAATAATATTTTTTGTAATTGGAGTTACAATTGATATTTAAAGATTTTACTTTAAAGGTAAACCTATGACAAATTATAAGGTAAAACTCTTATAATAATATTGCTTGAATTCCTCAAGCGAGGCGTTCAACACCTTTCATGTTGGTTTACGTCTGAAAGATTCCTGAAATGATGTGGTTTAACATACCTTCAGATGTGTGATTACTCTGTATTATAGAACGTTCAAAGGAAAGGTTTACCTCGTTTCATAATTTTGTTTAGTCAAACCATGTACCGTTAAGATGAATTTAAGGGGTTGTTTTATTATCTTTAATTTTGCGGAGTCTGGCTAACCGTCTTGAAAATTGTACGTCGGTATTTATACTTATATTATATAAATATAAATAAAAGAAAGTCGTATTAGTTACATTATTTATAAATCAAGAACGGCTGAACCGATTTCGCTGAAAATTTATAGGGAGGCAACTTAGACCTAAGAAACGGACATGGGATACTTTTTGTCTCGTTCAACTAATAGAAAATTAGGGGAAACAGCTCTCTTAATTTTTTCTACTCAAACTAACTAAACGGATGGAATGAAGTAAGCCGGAATAGATGGTATGGAAATAAAAAAAGTAGTGTAACTTACACTATCTATAAATTTATAAGTCAAAAACAGCTGAACTGATTGGGCTTAGAATTGACAAAGAGGTAGTTTAGAATCAGGAAACGGAAATGAAATACATTTTATCCCGTTTGACAGTGAGAAAACTAAGAAAAACAAAATTTTATTTTTTCCCATACAAACTAAACGAGTGGAACAAGTTACGCAATCGCCTTTATTTAAATGAACTATTCTTTTATTTAAATTTTAAGTTTGTGTATTTTTATAATGATAGAATCTGAAAAGTGCTCGGTAAAAAATAATAATTACCATATGTTTCCTTGACTTCAGCATTCATCGGCGCTGGTGAGAGTACACCATTGCTGATCGTGCACATCGTGACCACGATGCAGCACCAAGTACTCATGATTGATAAGCTTCATCGGTGATGTTATCTTAGCAGGTGTTCAGAAGGATGCATTGGTGCCGCCTTACATGGCTTCATTATCATCAGATGTATCTTTCTGTAACAAGAACACTCGATTATAAAAATAACCCTTGAGGTTTTTTTGTGTATCGCCCAGTTCCTATATACTTCGAAACATAGTCCAAAATTTAACTAATCGTAGTTCACCTAAAAGTGACGAAACGTTACTTATACTTTTTGGTACAAACAACTAACATCTGTTATCACAACGACTCGTTTCTTGATTATAGGAACCGGTCATAAGAGGAGGAAATAGGTGGATGTTAAATACTATTTACAATTATCGTCAGCGAACTTTAAAAATGAGTAAAAACAATGTCGAGTTTTACATAATGTTTGATAATATTTGTTGACATAACGCCATAATCTCCATTGTCGTCAATAGTAAAGTTACTCACACAATAGTTTTGAAATTACAGTTTCATTTTGACAATGTTCATTTACCATCCTTTTTTCCTATACCCGAAATGTAGATCTAACTACCAAGAATCTGTCTGATCGTGTGCCTAGCAATCTCAATAAAATAAATAAATAATTATTTAAACATCCCTGGACAAGTTACACAAATTGAATCTAACACCAAAGTAAGCTAATTATATGCTTGTGTTATGGGTGTTACTCAACGATTCCAGTACATAGAAATACTTATATAGATACCAGAATAATTATTAAAAGATATGAATTTTCAAATATGGTTGAAATAAATAAGTAAAATAGGTGTAGCGGAGGAGTTCATTCAGGCGTGTGGTAATAGTCTACCGTTCAGAAAGATTATCAGTGCCACGTCACACGTGGTTTAAGTGACAAAAAAACCATCCTACATCTTCTACGAACGGCTTGGTAACTACTAGGCAATGTTTTAGTGAAAAAAGAATGTCAAAATTAACCCGAGACAAAGTGACGCGAAATCATAAATTTTGCGTTTACCAAAAAAACATCTAATAGCGCGCCCTATTTTTTAGCTGCGAAAAAAGAAACATTTCTTAACCATTTAGTAACCGAATCGTTACTGGAATAATAAACAAAATATGTTGTAATTCCCAAGAAACTACAAGCTTTAAGAAGTAATGGAGCTGTCAGTGGAGGGAATAAATACCAAGTTATTGCCACTAAACAAGTTTCACTGCCTCGTTGGTCGAGGAGTAAGCGTACCCGGTCCACCGTGAGGTTTGGGTTCGATTCCCAGACAATATTCGTGTATTTTCTATATACATAAAGGAAAGTTATGTGAGTTACACTATTTATAATTACTACACCCATACACCC
>NJDD01001179.1:193830-239535 GCA_002245505.1 Calephelis nemesis | reverse complement strand
CAAACCCCCCCCAAACACACACACGCAGACGTACGAGCACGAGCTTTTTTTATGTCTATGTTTATTAAATGTTTAAGTATTTATATTATTCTCGTTGACTAATATGAAATGTACTTAACATACGAATGTAATTTTCTTTGGTAGTCGCACAATGAATGGAATTTGTTTACCAATATTTATTTATTCCAAATGTTTCGTTAATAATATTATATTAATATTATATAATAATATTATATTAACATTATATATTCACGACTTAACTCATAAATTGTGACCGTTAACAATGATGTACCGCTGATTTACCGTTAAAGCTCGGTTCACTTTAAAAACGTTCACTTAAAATATATTATAAAATTTGAAGAGTTTTCAGATAGCTGTTATGTCCTACATGAAAGTGGCAATTATTTTTAAATCGGTAAAAAGTCACCTCTGTGGGCTAGTAGTCTGGCGTTGGACTTGACTTCTTCAGGTCTCGAGGTCGATCTCCGGGTCGGGCAATAATTAGAAATTGATTATCCACACTAATATTATAAATGCGAAAGTAACTCTGTCTGTCTGTTACCTTTTCACGCCTAAACCACCCAACCGATTTTGCTGAAATTTGGTATGTAGATAGTTTGCATTAATGAGAAGGACATAGGCATATTATTTTTTGGAAATTCAACCCCTAAAAGGGTTAAAAGGGGTAAAGTGCCAAAGTTTGTATGAGAAATATATTTTTATTGCACATTTTTGCATGAAACTTTGAATTAAAGCTTTTAGTACAAATGACGAAACACGTATTTCAGGGTTTTTTTGAAAATCAACCCCTATGGGGGTTAACGGGGGTGGCACAATTTGCGTAGGAAAAATATTTAAGTAACAGTAATTTTTACCATAAGTCCACAATGAACCACGTACTAACATCAGTTTATCATTAACGAAAAACACACAAAGAAATTATGATACACATAGTAAAGTAGCAAATATTAATATCTTAATCATAGCAAAATTGGTTAAAAATTCCTACTAATATTATAAATGCGAAAGTAACTCTGTCTGTCTGCCTGCCTGTTACCCTTCCACGCCTAAACCAGTGAACCGATTTTGATGAAATTTGGTACAGAGATAAAATAGACCCTAGGAACAACATAGGCTACTTTTTATTGCAAAAAATAGGGAAGAATGGGTAAAAGGAGGGGATGAATGTTCATATGGAAATTCGTCATTTTTAAAGCTGTAACAGTGAAACTTTGTATTTAGACACTTAATGATAAATGAAAGAACATAGGCTACTTTTTATAGCAAAAAATGGGGGAGAATGGGTAAAAAGAGGGGATGATTGTTCATATGTATATTCGTCATTTTTAAAGCTGTAACAGTGAAACTTTGTATTTAGATACTTTATGATGAACGAAAAAACATAGGCTACTTTTTATCAGTAAAATGAAGGAGAATGGGTAAAAAGAGGTGATGAAGGTTCGTATGAAAAATCGTTTTTTTTGTTTGAAAGGGTATATTTCAGAGGTGCTCCCATGGTCACCAGGTCAGGATCTGATGATAAAATCCTGGGTAAAAACAAGGGAATCTCTAAAAAAATGTTGGCAAGAATAGTGTTTTTGTGGATTGTGATCACTTGCTAGCATTCGACAATGGTCACTCCATACACAGACTCATCAGACTTGCGGAATAGGCTGACCGAAAGTAGAATCATTTTCAGAAGGTTTAATAGGAATGTTTTTGTTAATGCAGGATTCTATTATGGCCACACGTTACAGTATAAAAATACTCCTTTGATTTTAATTGGCATTGGCCGGGTTGTGCTAATGGTAAGGTATTATTACTTAGCTTGATGAACCAGCTGAGCTGCTAAAATCTCTTTTATTGTGCAATTCTGATGAATCTCGAAGATTTTTAAGCAATATGCGCAAAAGCAATAATTGTTTTCAAATGACGTCGTTTATAGTAGGTAGACACATCATTATGCTAGGACATTTTTCTGTGCAAGGTCAAATTTATCGCAGAATCTGTTCATAATAATATTAAAAAGCTGAAGAGTTTATTTTTGTTGCTACAATTTCTAAATATGTGAGTTTCTAAAGAGATCCCCGAAGGGTTAGTTTGGCCTAACTGTACAACCAGAGCGCTCACGACTAGCCGAAGACATTAAATCCAATTTGGTAGATGACAATTACTAAATGTGAGTTTCTGAAGATATCCCCGAAGTTCTGCCTAACTGCACAACCAGAGCGCTCACGACTAGCCGAAGACATTAAGTCCAATTTGGTAGATGACAATAATGTAGCCAACCGGGCACTTATCCAATCCCGAGCAAGTGGCAACGTTACTATTAGGTAAAAAATTGAAACTTCACAATTCCTATTTGTGTTTTTTTATTGCCCGGACCGGAGATCCAACCCAAGATCTCAAGAAGTCATTCCGAAGACGCACGGTTAGACCTCAGAGACGATAAATTTCTAAAATTTTCAAAAAAAAATCTGTTAGAGGATTCCATAACATACAGTTTAATTTCACAGGATTTGCCGAAGTGCAGATAAAACTGTGGAGAAATTAACGTATTCCTACTATTTATCTGAGGTGAAATTAGAAAAGAGAAAGTGTATGTTCAGTTTTGACGGCAAAATTGCCGAATTAATTTTAACATTAAAAAAAATATATGAAACTTTGGGGATAGCGATATACCTAGGCTACATTTTATCTTAAAATTTTAACGAGCAGTGTTGGAGAGCTAAATATCAAATTAGTAGACTACGCGGGCGAAGCCGCGGGTAACAGCTAGTATTTTATATTTTCCAATAAAAATAACGTTGTGCGAGATTGGATATATACCCGATTGACGATAGACTTGCTACCTATCACATTGTGGGACTTGGTATCTTCAACTAGTCGTGGGTGCCCTCGTTGTACCTCTGCCTACCTCTTGCAGGATATGGGCGTGAAAATACTTTTTTATTAAAATTAATTTTCAGGAGGTTTTCAAGGCGACACTAAAATTTCGCTTGGTTTATTTTTTAGAATCCATGTTTTCAAGCAATAAAAAACCGCTACAATATTATTAGAATGCAAATTCAAAGAGTAAATTTGGCAATAATCCGTAAGTTCTGTCGCCTCTGTGGTCTAGCGATCCGGCGTCGGACTTTTCTTCTTGAGGTCCCGGGTTGGATTTCCGGGTGGCACAACACAAAAAAAAGAAAATGTGTATTTTCAATATATCGGTCATATAAATATATCAATTGCTGTTCGTTAGTCTCGCTGAAACTAAAGAACAGCTGAACCGATTTGGCTAATTTTAGTTTTGAATTATTTTTTGAATTCCATGGAAGGTTTAAAAGATAAGAAAAAGGGAAAAACTGTTAGGAAACTAGGAAAAACAACATTTTAAATTTTTCTTTACAAACTGAACGGGTTAAACAAAATGGCCAGGATACCTAATTACTTTTCTAATTAAAATACGTTGCCCGTTATTGGATATGTGCCAGGTTGGCAATAGGATTATCATCTATCGTACTGTGGGACATAGTGTCTTTGGCTAGTTGTGGGTTTCCTGACTGTGTTTTTGCCTACTACTTCGGGGATATAGGCATGAAGATATTTTTTTACAATTAAAGTTTACATTTTATACTAGTAGTGAAAAAATGCCAGTGCTTTTAGTTTTTTCTTTAAAATAATCTCTTTATACATTTATATCTTAACGAGTTCCCGTGGGAGTTGCGGGTAGCCTCAAGTAAATATAATATTATGAACATTACATTCAAAGGAACACTACAAAGTGATATTTGGCTGGTGAATACGAACACCGTTTATTAAAATAGACATTTTAGTACAAAGTCTGCATAAACGGAAACTATTTCTTGCCAAGAGTTGAGAATTCAGAATATATAAAACTAAAAATGATGTGTCCGTTCGTAAAAACGTTTGTACATATTTCTGTCTTTCTGATAAAGCAAACTGGTGGGAAAAACTGATTTTGATGCGAATTTTACTGAAAATTAATGTAATAGCATTTTTTGTGCCTTACACTCAAATAAATTATGTAGAAAAGAAAATACATAAAAACAAAACTGATGACTTCAAAACTACAAAAAACCGACTTTGATTTTAATTAATGTGTAGGCTAAAAACAAAAAAAATGCGCATCAGGTTTTGATAAGATTTCGGCATCAGAACCAGAATCGATAACAATACGAACCTCGGAAGTAAGCCCTTTCAAGTAAGAAAGGCTTTTTAAATCAGTTGACAAATGACGGAGAAATAATTTGACATTAAAAAAGTAGGCGTCAAATATAGAAGCTCCTCCCGATTAGAAGTTTAATAACCATCTACAAAAACCTAAAAAAAAAGTATCTTCACGCCCATATCCCCGAAGAGGTAGGCAGAGGCACAACCAGGGCACCCACGACTAGCCGAAGATACTAAGTCTCACAATGTGATAGGTGGCAAGCCTATCGCCAACCGGGCACAATTTTAATCCCGAGAAACATTTTTTTTTTCATTAGAAAGTTGGAAAAACCCAATTTTCTTTTAGTTGCCCGACCCGGGATTCAAACTCGGGACCTCATGCAATCAAGTCCAACAACTGAACCGCTACACCACAGAGGCGATAACATAGCGAGATAACAAGATAACGAGGCTACAAAAACCTGTTCTTGTTATATTTGAGAATCATAGTTATCAAACAAACCCATCCGCATCAAAATCGCTCCATTCGTTTTAGAGAAATAATGGAAAAGACAGACACACACATACACGTCAAACGTATAACAAACCTTTTTTCTGACCAGGGCTAAAAACAGAAACTATCTGCACACAATAGTTAGTTAAAAAACCCTCGTAATGAGATTCAATGGAGAAATAGCATCGTCATTTACCTCGCTTACCGAGGGGTTACCGTACATGCTCAATCTGCTGATTATCCGTTAGACTCGAAGCTGCAAAAGGCATCCAAGCAGAAAAAATGTTTTACACAAGGTGTTGTCCTCACAAATATCTGTGGTCTAGTGCACCGGTGTCGGGCTTGACTTCTCGATGTCCCGGGTTCAATTCCTGGTTCGAAAAACAAAAAAAAAATGAAAGAGTATTTTCAATTTTCTATTAAAATAACGTTTCACGGGATTGGATATGTGCCAGGTTAGCGATAGGCTTACCATCTATCACATTGTGAGACTTAGTGTCTTCGGCTAGTCGTGGGTGCCTGCTTGTGGCACTGCCTAACTCTTCTTGGATGTAGGCGTGAAGATTATTTACTTTTTACAAATATCTGAAACTAGACCTTTCGGAATGGATTATCAATAATAACTTTTTATGTGTACGAATAGTTCTCAAAACAGTCATTGGTCAAAGTCATTTTTGCAGAAGAGACCATCTGCTTTTCTGCCATGTAATTCTCAAACATAGGCTTACCGTAACTGATATCATGACATTTGACTAGGTAGTAATTTTACAACAAGTCACTAGAATTAGTATCACCGCCTTACCAATTCCTGCCGTCTTAACGACAGTGCTTGATGTTGACGTGTTCCGGTTCGGAGGTTAAGGTAGTCGGTAAACTTGCATTTGCTCTAGGCCTGACATCCTGGCCTCATGTTGGCAATGCACTATTATCATCTTTGGTGTCTCTAGGTGGCCTGAATTTCTTCCCATCAGGAAATCCCTCTACTTGTTCGCCTTCCATCATCATAAAAAAAGATAATATTCATCAATCAGTCCGAAAAATATCAAATGAACCGTGAACTACGAATTTTTGATTCCAACTCAAATATCATGCTATACTAGCTGCTTCCTGTGGCTTTGCTCGCGTGACAGTTAACATGTTTACTGATTATAACCCATTAATAAGGACTTCTATACAAAGTTTCAACCCCTTTTTTTAATGTTATGGAAGGCAAACAAGCAGACGGATTTCCTGATGGTAAGAAATTCACGATGCCTAGAGACCAAACCAAAGGTGGTAATGGTGCGTTGCCAACCTGGGGCCGGGATGTTAGGCCTCGAGCAAAAGTAAGTTTACCGGCTACCTTACCCTCCGAACCGGAACACGTCATGACGTTATGGCGTTAGGAATAGGTAAAGCGGTGGTACAAATCCGGGCGAGTCGCTGCTAAACTCTACCACCTAGTGACCTACCACCTAGTACAAAGAAGCCCGGACCAACACGGGGAAAATTTGACATCCTTACCGGTAGAATTTGCAAAAACGCTTATATAGGTACGTAGGCATTTTTAATAAGTAGCCGAAAAACAGAGTTTCATGTTTCTAACTTAAGAAATTGACGATTTTCTATACACATTACGAACTTTCAGAAACGCTAAATTACGTGTATATTAATTTTTAATTAGTAGCCCAAAAATATAGTTTCATATTTCTAATTTAAAAAAACGACGGTCTTCCACACATAGTTTCAATCCCTAAGGGGTAGAATTAAAAAAAATTCGTCCTTAGTGAGTGTCCACTCAATAAAACGACCCTTCTTACCAAATTTTATGGCTGTAACTAGAACAGTTCTCGCTTAGCGATGATGAATCAGTCAATCAGGACATGTTATGTTGTGAGTAAAGATAAAAATTTGAACCAGTTCAGAACTGATTTACTCATCTACTTTCTATTAGGTGACCTACTTGCCCCTTTGCCTGCTCGCATTAAAAAAGCATTCCAGTATACGAAATAATTGTACAAAACTTTGAGGAATGAAATAAATAAGTTTAAACATAAAAGTGTCTTCCAGAAAACACTTATAGAAAACGCTTCTTGGCTGGCGTGTTCGAACGCAGCCGTTTATTAAAATAGACAAGACCGTACAATAGCTGAAGTGAATCGGATCCTTTTTCTTGGCAAGAGTTGAGGCTATGGTATTAAGAATTTAAAAATAACAGACAAAGAAAAATAATAGACAAAGAAAAACAACAGGAATACTCGTAGCAAGGAACTTTATGTTCGTTTTAGTCAAGCGATATGATTTTTAAAAATATATGTACATTTATTCGTACATACGTAAAACATGTATGACGTAGACAAAAGTTTTAGGATGCTTTAAAAAAGGTGTCCATTACAATTACTGAAAAACACGTTGAGGCACAAATACAGGATTACATCTAAGTCATTAGCCAAATTTTGAGAAACGGTTAAAAAATCAAAACGGTCAAAAAAATAACACTTTCGATCTATGTAAAAACTAAAATAATCGCCTCCGTGGTCTGGCGGTTCAGTTGTCGGACTTGACTGCATGAGGTCCGGGGTTCGATTCCCAGGTCTGGTAACAAACAGAAAATTGGGTTTTTCCAAATTTCTAATAAAAAAACGCTGTTCGGGAATGTATATGCGCCCGGTTGGCGATTGGCTTGCCATCTATCACATTGTAGGACTGACTGCTCTGGTTGTATCTAAGCCTATCTCTTTTTCGAGGTTCGGTTTTCCAGGAGACCCTTGATATTGCCGTTAGTCTGCGGCTAGTCGTAGTCGTGCCCTGGATTTGTCTCTGCCGATCTCTTCGGGGATATGAGTTTGAAGATACTTTTTTTAAACTTAAATAAAAAAAAAACATTTATAATTTTATCCGACGCAAAATACAGAAACATGGTTAGGTACAACGTAAACAAAGCATTCAACTGATTCCCACCCACCGCAGTTGCATGCGCAAGCTAGTGATGTCATGCATCGTACTAAGTACGACGTAGCGTGACAAGTGAAGCATTTTTGCGGACTATTTAGAATAAATGTTAAATACCTACCTATTTGTAAACGTAAATATTACAATTTTGCAATTTTTTTGGGCCGGTATTTAAATGTAACTCTGTATTTTAACCACAATTCGCCTCTTACGAGCTGTATTGCACAGAGGCAGATGGTCTTTATCTGCTCTGTGGGCCTGGACCAATATGAGGTCTAAACTGTATTTTACTTAACAGCTCATAGAAGGTGAATGGCGGTTTGTTCATAACTTGTACTGAGACAAGACTAGGTATTATTTTTATAATAACTTTCCCGGATTGTTACCACCGCTTAAGCTATTTAGTTTATAGCTATAAAATATTGTTTCAAAAACTATCCAATAACGCTTTCGTATAAGAGTTCGACCAATCACAGTCTATTGCACTATACGTAATCCAACAATCAGCAAAATAAGCTTCGCGACATAAGCGTCACGAATTTAATACTTTTAACCTACTCTAAAAAAACGGAAGTTATAAATTCCACAGCCAATAACTAACATATTTTAATGTTTGTGTGGGAAGGTAATTCATAACTGTGAGACATAACTGTAGGCAAGTGTAACTGTGAGTGTCCGTAATTAGATTACGATCAGACTAGCGGTTTGTGAGTTTTACCGTGCTTAAACTATTGACTTAACCTTTTCGTTTATTGGTTATTTTCTCCATGCGGAATAAAACGTATATTTATGTAAGTACAGGTTTACTTACAAAACCCAGTGAACCGGAAACCGTAGAACCATTCAGTGAACTACTTAGTTAACCATAAAACCAGAGAACTACACTAACAAAATCGTCGGGTACATTGTTCGGGTAAGTAGATTCTTCGGGGATGGGGATAAGAATTTTGTCAATTTCAAAAGAGTACTTTGCATTATTTTTTAAACGGGATCACAACTGATAATTGAACTTGTTTAAGCTAAATTTAGTTTTACTAAACTCAGTTTTCAACATGATTGGTAAAATAAAACGTAGTGCTTATATTCTCTGTAGGTAAAACCAGCTCTATTGTTCAAACTCTATTGTCAGTACCATTTTTTGTTTTCTTTTACTTTAGTAATTATATACTTTTTCGGATGTTCTGATGGTAAGAGACAACTGCAGCCTACCATAGTTGTTATAGGTGCGTCGTTGTCTTATGGCCGGGATGTCAGGCCAATTGTACAAGTATACCGGCTAACCTAATCTCCAGATCTGAACAAGATAAAGTCATAATGTCGGTAGAAGTAGGTAGAGCAGTTGATCCATAACCAGGCAAGTTACTGCACAGTACTCTACCACCAGTATTCGTTAGTGAAGGCCTAATTAATCTACCCTCACCTCATTTGGAAATGTGTCAAAATGTTTAAAATACGTTTTTGAAATTATGATAAAAATTATAGAATTGTATTCAAGTATATGCATATTAATAATAGGTGAATTTGTAATCATTTTTTTAAAACATTACTTGTATTCATTCTGATATTGATTCGATTTCAGAGTCGGGTAATTCAAAATAGAGATTTCAAATTTCTAATAATAACATTACCAGGATTAGTGTCTGGAGGCTAAAGGTTTTCTACATACATGTATGTACGTAGAAAACCTTTTTATCTTAACGCCAAATCTCTTATGGTTTAGGCAGAGAGTATCTAGTGCCAAATCTCACGATCCTTGCAAACCTGCCTGATTTCTTCCACATTCATTGCCTTGTCATACAAGCGTGTTTGTATGACAAGGTATTGGCTGGTTCGAAAACTCTTAAACTCTCTTCTTTCCGTGTGATTTGATCGTGGAATGTCAACCTAGCGAGTTCATCCATCCACACTCGTATTTTATATCTTCTTTGTCAATATTTCTTTCTTAAATAAGAGACTTAACACCTTATCCACAAACTGGCAACAAGCCAATAATATTAAGTTATATGTTAATAAAGTTATTATAAATGAAAATCAGTAGATATATTTACTAACTAGATATTTGTCCGCAACTTTAGCGTAGAATAGTAACGATTTTCATACAAACTTTTATCCCCTCTTTACCTTTAGGGATTAATTTTTGAAACAATATTTTATATTTGTAGATGTAAGATTATCACATTTTATTAAAACCAGATCAGCTGCTTAGCCGTAAAAGAGCAACAGACATACAGATAGACAAACTATCGCATTTAAAATATATTAGTACGAATTCAAACTAACTTTACCAAATTTTCTCCATTATATTCTAGAAGGGTCTCAAATATACAGTGCGAGTACATAGGTACTTATATAAAGACGCCAGTTTGTCAAAACCAAGCCTCTAACAAATCGTCAGAGATAGATTGGATGGAAAGGTCTACAAGAAAGATTTATTACTCACGAAGGGTTTGGAAGGGCTTAGGAGATCTGCAGACGTGCGGACATATTATGTGTTTTGTACTTAAATATTTTTTTGTGAGAATAATATAATTTGGCATTCTAAAAATTAAACGAAAGCACAGTTTTATCACCGATTCCGAATTTTATTACAATTTCATGCCTGATTCCAAATCAGCTTGGGCGATTTTTATTCCAGGTATGTAAGGATAAATGTATAAAGGAAAAAACCCCTGAACAAATTAAACAATTTGAATTTAATCCCAAAAAGTAAGCAAATTATATGCTTGTGTTATAGGTGTTCGTCAACGATATTCATACATAGAAATACTCAAAATAAATACCAAAACAAATTGAATAAACATCCAGATCTGGAAAGGCAGACATCTAAATGTTTTTCCAACGAATGCCCGCCTTTGTCGGGAATCGAATTCGACTGACGCGAGGTCGGTGTAGTTAGGCGTGCACGCTAGCCTCTCAACTAATGAGGCGGTCTAACATTTGGTAAGTGTAAAAATGGGAAGGTGTTGAATTATATTTCAAACCTATATTACAAAATATTATAATATCTGGCTCGAATTTTTTTATTCTTTAAAATTTGTAGTAAAATTATAGTAAGGACGATACAAAACAATTTTGACTGACTACCATATACAGAAATTTTAAGTTCCTATTCAAATTACACAAAATATAACTCAACAAGGCTAATACGTAATACAATAACATATCAATGCAGTATTTAAACAGATAGTGCAAATTTCTGCTCCCGTCGGGAATCGTAACCGAGACTTGCGTTTTGTTAATTTTGTTAGGCATGTGCGCTAAGCCCCTTCGACCCAAGAGGCGGTCAGGTGTTTAACGACGGTACTACAAAGTATGTCCCACATCATAATCCGGCACGCTCGATGAACTCCACAAATCCCCTCTTAGTCGCCCCTACTACTAAGTCAGCTAACTACTTAATAGATTTTTTTGGAAAAACCTCTCCTTGGCTACTATAAATAAAATAAAATAAAATCTTTTAGTATTAATAGGTTTAACAATCTAAGAATAAAACACACGACATGATAACTTTCGACTTACAAATTGAATCCTTAATACGATGGTGTTGGTTCAGAAAAATTATGATGCAGGTGATTCATCTTACAGTAGTTAAATTTGCATTTATATATTCTCCTTTGCAGAATAGACCATCTGCCTTCCTGCCAAGCAGCTCGTGAAAGGCGAGCATAGGCTTACCGTCACTAACACCGTGACATCTGACTAGGTGGTATAGTCTTAGAGCGACTCACCGGGATTGGTACCACCGCCTTACCTATTCCTGGCACCATAAAGTCATGAGGTGTTCCCGTTTGGAGGGTAAGGTAGCCGATAAACTTACTTTTGCTAGAGGCCTAACATCCCGGCCTCAGGTTGGCAACGCATCATTACCACCTTTGATGTCTCTAGGCGTCGTAAATTTCTTACCATCAGGGAATTCGTCTGCTTGTTTTCCTTCAAATATCATAAAAAAACATGACATGAAATCTACAAAACATATTTTACGTAGATTTAATACTGTCTAGTAAGTAAATTAAAAAAATATTCTTTGTTTGTTTTCCGGTTCGGAAGGGTTTTTGTTGTTCTTACAAATCTACCGGATTTTGTGGGAAAGTAGAGCGGTCAGCCTTTTTTATAATATTGGTAGGCATACAAGATGCCTAAAGACACCAGAGGTGGTAAGAGTGCGTTGCCAACCTTAGTTTGGGCTGATAGGCCTAATGCAAAAGTACGTGCATTCTTTATATGGCTATAGTTTTCCACAACGTTAATACCAAGGGTCTTCCAGAAGACCGAACCTCAAAGAGATAGGCAGAAATACAATCAGAGCACTCACGACTAGCCGTGGACATTAAGTCTCATAATCTGGTAGGTGGCAAACCTGTCGCCAACCGGGTACATATCCAATCCCATCCAACGCTGTTTTATTTTTATTTTGTGTTTCCTGACACGGGAATAGAACCCGGGACCTCATGAAATCAAGCCAAGTGAATAACATTTTGTTTAATTTTTTTGTTGGATCAAATTTTCATTTCTTCTCCTAGGTTTTGATGTAAGCATATTGTCCCAATATTCAAACATTTTGTGATGAATACAGGAAAGTCTAGATCTAACTTCACATCAGGTAAGTTCGTTTGATCGTTAAAAATACTGCAATTAAAAAGAGCCTTTCATCAGTACAGACAATACTTCATTAATATATTTCCTTTCTCATTTATTTTTTATCTGTATATATAGACAGTTTTACACAGACGTATAGGTAAATAAAAATTGTGTGCCCGAGTTATTTTTTATCGTAACACAATCTCCCCTGAGGAGTGTCATTTGTTCTACATCCCTCTTTTACATTACAAAAGATAATATTGTGTAAGTATAATGTAACATTTCATAATATTTACCAAATATATAAATCAATTCCTCTTGCCGCCATTTTTTGTCAAACGTGTGAGCGATTGCCTCGCCTATTGACTGGACATTCCTCTAAAAAGGAAGGGAAGGGAAAATCTATATATTAAAGAAATAGTGTTAGTTATACTATTTATAACTCAAGAACGGCTGAACCGATTAGGCTGAAAATTGGTGAAGAGGTGGCTTAAAACCGGGTGAAGGACATAGGATACTTTTAATCCTGTTCGATTATGGGCAAACTGAGAAAAACAATATTTTAATTTTTCTGATACAATCTAAATGGGTGAACAAGCTGAACCTCAGTCTTATCTGATCCACAAGCTTAAGAATTAAAATACCAATTCATGGAGCTTTTTTATAATATTGGAAAGCAACCTTAATCCAGGATGTTAGGCCTCGAGCAAAAGTAAGTTTAACGGCTACCTTACCCTCCAAACCGGAACACGTCAACGGCAAGCGCTGACATTATGGAGACAGGAATAGTTAAGGCGCTGCTACCAATCCGGGCGAGTCGTCGCGAGTTTTCGAGATTTAATCTTTAATTTATCAACTACTAAGTAGTTATTTTTTAGTTATACTTAAAGCATAAAGTTAAAAAAGAGAAAAAAAAGTATAACTTAAAACTCATGACCTATATTTTTAAGAAATAACCATCACAATCGGTTGGCTTTTGGCAGAAGAATCGTTTAACGAACGTTTACAAAAAACCTTCCCCTTTTTTGGAGTCGGTTAAAAATTAATCTACCTTGGCCATCCAATTGTTAATTATTTTTATTGTGTTAGTTATTGTAATTAGGAGTCGGCTCAGTTAGTCTCATGTATAAAAAAATCGCCTCTCGCCTCTGTGCTCTAACGGTCCAGATAATAGGATTGACTTCATGAGGTTCGATTTCCGGGTTGAGCAACTAAAGGAAAATGTAGTTTTTCTAACTTTCTGATTAAAAAAATGTTGCTCGGGATTGGATATGTGCCCGGTTGGCGATAGGCTTACCACTTATCGGCTAGTCGTGGATATAGGCGTGAAGATACTATGAATCCTCGTTTCCCATTGGCTATCGCATCATAACTTAATGGACCAACACTGCTTATTCTTTTTTTGTCTTTTAGCTATTACAAGTTTTATAAAAAACTCAACATTCACAGTTAGGAAAAAAAGTCAGCTAGTGGAATATAAATGAATAAAAAATGTATCGCTATTTGGGTAACATTACGGTAGAATATCCCAAACATGTAAACAGCGTATTTCTCAAGGGACGCCTAAATGTATTTTTATTATTTGCTGGATATATCAAAGTGTACTTGTATACATGATATATTATTTTTTGTATATTAGAATACGCTATTCCCTAGTCAAATTATAAATATTGATCAATATTTAATTCCTGACGGAATAAGGGGTATTATTGGCACCCGGCAAGGTGTGCCGTTGCCGATGTAGCAGGAATAGGTACCAATACGGGCAAGTCGCTGCGAAATCTACCTAGTCAAATGTCACGGTGTTAGTGACCGTATCCCTATGCTCGCCTTTAACGAGCTGCCTGATAAAAAGTCTGATGGTCTATTTCTACAAAGTAAATAAGTATAATGTTAATAAAAGTTATGAGGGACCATTTGGAAATCATTAGCAATCTTTTGAAATAAGGGTTTTCAAATGGTGTCATGGTGGTCCGGGCTCCTTAGCAGATTAGATCATCTATCTTCCTTTCAGGTAGCTAGTTAAAGGCGAGCATAGGCTTATCGTCACTATCACCATGACATCTGACTAGGAGGTAGGTAGAGTCGCAACGACACGCCCGGATTAGTACCACGGCCTCACCTATTCCTGTTGCCATAACGTCTAATGCTTGCCGTTGATATGTTCCGGTTCGGAGGATAAGGTAAGTAAACTTAGGCCTTAGGTTGGAAACGCACTATTACCAGCTATGGTGTCTTTAGGTGGGGTGAATTTCTTACCACCAAATCCGTCTGCTTGTTTGCCTTACATTATCTTAAAAAACCTGTTACATATAGACAGAGTCGATTTTTGCAGTTTCGTTGTTCTCAGTTATCTGTTTACAGTCTTAAGTAAATTATTTAAAAAATAATCCCAGTTGAAATTCTTGTCGAATCAACAAACATAGAACGTTTTACAAAATAAAGAAAAACTACTTCAAGTTTCAAGCATTGTTCACTGAAACTTGTTATCATAGAGCCATTGTTCGACAAGTTCTCATGCAGATAAACCTCTGTTCTATGCAAATGTGATATTTAACAGAGGGAATGATTTATCAAACAAGATCATATCGTTAGAAGACATCGCATTTTCTTTGACAAAGTTAAAACATATTTGCATTGAGTTTAAGACTTTGAATTCTTCTTAAGAGAATTATTAAACGAATTCGTTGAAGTTTTGTAGGGATCGAGAAAAAAGATAGACGCGGATTTTTATAATTAAAAGTATCTTCACGCCCGTATTTCGAACAGGTTGACAGAGAGTCATAACAAGGGCAACCACGTTTAGTTGAAAGCACTAAGTCCTACAATGTAATAGGTGGCAGGCCTGTCGCTATCCGAGCACATATCCAATTTCGAGCACTATTATGTTTGTTTTAAAGAGCCATTTCCTTTTTTAGTTGCTTAACCCGCGGTCGAACCACGTTCATGAGGTTGGGCCTCATGAAGTTAAGTAATCGCCAGAGCACTAAACCAAAAAGGCGATAGAATTTACTATAAAAATATTAAAATAAAATTTTGAATATTGTTATTTCTCATATTAAATCATATCAAGATTGTTAAAAACCATGGAACATGATAATTTTATATAAGACGATAGTTTATGATGGGTATGGGGAAAAAACATTCTATCACTTTAATTCGTTTATCAATAATATAAAAATTTGTTGTAGTCTCATTCAGTTGTAGTGCATACTTAAAACATTCGAGATGAAATTAGTGTAACCTGTATTTTCTCACTTATCTTACTAAACGACCTTGACTTAAGAGGCCACCGCTCTACTTAAGACGCTGAAATGACTTTGTATATAGATTAATTTCAAATAGTTTAAGCCTGATTTTGGCAAATCTGGTTACTTGACGTAAATCGAACTAGATGAATGGCAAACCCTAACGACAATTCCAACATTTAAAAATTTAAGTGAACAAGTCCAAATATCTAAAAAAAAAGTGTATTTCCAGATAAGTTTTCTCTTTGACAAACCTTAGTCGATTAGCTAGTATGCAGCAATAAACCTAATTAAAGTAAAAAACTATTTATCACTGTCTTTAGGCAGTATGATTAGGAACTCTTGAGATTACTTTAATTTTCAAAAATATTTATTTCACTACAACTTAATGC
The DNA here is from genome assembly GCA_002245505.1 of Calephelis nemesis. NCBI lineage: Eukaryota > Metazoa > Arthropoda > Insecta > Lepidoptera > Riodinidae > Calephelis > Calephelis nemesis. The sequence goes on along the minus strand of NJDD01001179.1, from coordinate 223,714 downwards.
CCGTTTTTCCACGTGTTGGTCCGGGCTCCTTTGCAGAATAGACCACTACCTTCCTGCCAGACAGCTCGTAAAAGACGAGTATAGGCTATATATATAGGCACTAACACAGTGACATCCGAATAGTTGGTAAAGTTATCTTTCCGCACCGCACCGCCTTATCTATTCCTGTCTGCGTTAACTTCTTACCAACAAGAAATTCGTCTGCTTCATCACAAGGCATTTCGTTACGGTGGCAGGAATAGCTAATACGGTGGCACTAATCCTAGTGAGTCGCTGCGAAACTCTACCACCTAGTCAGATGTCACGGTGTTAGTGACGGTAGGTCTATGCTCGCCTCTTACGAGCTGCCTGGCAGGAAGGCAGATGGTCGTGTGACGTATTACTAATTAATTTAAATAGAATAAGGAAAAAAAGAAAAGTTTCTTGCCGGATTTTCACAGTATCTGGCCGCGTTCTGATCCGGTGGCAGTTACATAGAAGCGTCTAGTGCTTCGTGTAAGGTGTATATGAATAAAAAGATTTTCTGTTCTAATATCTCTCAAGTAATTTATTCGTATTTTTATGACCATGGAAAGAACAAGTACTCATATCTTCTAATAGTAACTGAGAACCACGTTGACAACGTAGATGCTTTAGGTATGGGCTAAGCTATTAGGCCTATTGTATTAGTCTACCGACTACCCGACCCTCCAGAACGGAAAAGTACACTGCTATGACAGTTTCTTACCCGGGAAAGTTGCTGCACAATACTACCATCAGTGTACAAATAGTGTAGCAGATTATTTATTTTACACAAACAATGCAGACCAACACTAGCTGTCGCGGCGAACTTCATTCCACCCGTTCCGTTTGGATGGAGAAAAATAAAGCAATGTTTTTTCCATTTTCCCTGCAATTTTCTCGGTTTTTTTGTTATAAGAACCTTTTTCTGACAATAACTAACACAGCAAAAAAAAGAATTAGCAAAATCTGGTCAGTCGTTAGGAAGTTATGCGCTTACCAACACATTTAGCAATTCATTTTTTATATTATAGACTAGCTGTCCCGGCGAACTTCGTTTCACCCGTGCAGTATGAGAAATAATAAAGTATTTTTTTTCCATTTTCCCTGCAACTTTCCCGGTTTTTCTTTTCGTAAGAACCTTCTCCTGATCATAAGTAATAAAAAAGTTAGCTAAATCGATCCAGTCGTTCGGTAGTTATGCGCTTACCAACACATTTAGCGATTCATTTTTATATTATAGAATATTACTTATATGGTAATCTCTCGGACATGCAAATCGCACTTATGTGGATACACCATTAAAGCTGTGTTTTTAAACACAATATACAATTAGGTTTACTGAAGCTGCTATGGGACTGCATGAAATGCTACGCGACGACAATAATAGAATAAGGTCAGGGGCACCGAACCTTTATGTTAACATGGCATTTTTTATAAAGAAATATTTAATGAGGCCACAGACCATCAACACTTTTAGGGTTTCCTAGTCAAATAGCAAGAATTAATCCTTTAAAAATCAATTTGTCCGCCCGTTCGCTTGCTTCAACCATTTTATTTCAATATAATAGGACTACATGTTTAGAACTTAGTAGTATTCTGTAAACTTTATATATTTTATATAAAATATTAGGAGAGCGCGATTCTAATTCAGAGAACTGACACTAATTGTTTTTTTAACTGTATAAAAATTGCGACTTAAAGGTTTTAAACACGTTTTTTCAAGTCAGTCGTTTAAAACATGTTCTCTAATTTTTAGAAATTTGACATTAAAAACAGTTTAAGTGAAAATTAGTAAGAGATTAAGTTATAGTTAGCAGTTTTTGAGATATAGAAAACAATTGTTTTGTGTGATAAGCAACGATCATTTCCCTGAGGATTTAGGCAGTGTAAAGCTCAACTTAACTATGATTTGAAAAACTGCAAAATATAATCGTACCATTTAAAAAATACTATGAAAAATTTTTTTTAATTATGGTAGATGTAGTTTGGGATATCTACTTAAACATTATTTGCTTCTCTCAATTTATATCCCTAACTATATATTTTATTACATTATTGTTACCACAGAACCCTTTGTGTCATCCGATTCGCACTTGTCAACTTTTTTTTGGTCGTGCCTAAAATATTGTAGGTGTTATCGATTTGCCAGCCCTTGATTAGGTTATATGAACGAGTTCTCACAGAAATCTACCTTGAAGTATAATATAATAATATTAAATAAGTATAGTAAAACATAAAGTCAGACACTTAAGTACATAATACATACATACATACATATATTCACGCCAAGTTCCTTCAAAGACTCTTAAAACAGTCCTTGGACAAAACTCGAGCGATTTAATTGTGGAATGCCAACCTAGTTTTTTTTTGAGTAAATATATCCATCCACATTCGCGTTGTGTATCTTATCTGTCAATATTTCATCTGACATTTTTTAAATGACACAATCTTTTCTCATTAACACCAACACTTTCTTTAAATACGTCACACTAAGTCCAATATAGTGGACTTCTAGCATATAAAAACTGAAAAGTGAGGACTAAAAACTTTGTAGAAAAACATTTATTTTTCTTAATCAAATGAAATTCGTCCTAATTAAATTAGGACAAAACGTTGTAGGCGATGAGAAACGTGTTTGTTTTTCAGGGATTCACGCTTAATCATTTTGACTTTATGGGGGTAAGAAAAGCCATAATGTTGACATAATTTGGGTGATTTGAACGTATTTATCACTAACACTGTCGACATTTGTGGAGTAGCGCAACAATCTAAATAACTAGATAATTTTAACACTAAATGACGGGTCTGGACCATTTAGATTATTCCAAAACAAAGTATCTTAACGCCCATATCCCCGAAGAGGTGGGCAGAGGCACAACCAGGACACCCACGACTAGCCGAAGACACTAAGTAACATAAAGTGATAGGTGGCAAGCCTAACGCCAACCAGATATATGTATTATTCCGGGCAACGTGATTCTTTTAAGATAATGGAATATACATCATTTTTGATTTTTTTTGCCCGAGACGGAAATCGAACCCGGTAACACGAGAAATCAAATCCGACGGCGGACCAGAGACAATTATTCTACTAATTTCTAAACTGTTTCACGACTTAAACTTTTCTTCTTGTACATAAATTGTTAGTCACAGGAACGATCTACCCAAAGAAGAAGATTTTTTTCATTTATTTAAAACTGCCTCGCCAACTAACTGTTCCATTGAACTTCGTTCTACCTGTTCAGTTTATATGGTAAAAAATTACAATGTTTTTTCCTAGTCAGAACGGAAAAAAGTATTTTATGACCGTCTCCTAGCTATAAGCTATTTCTAAATCAATTTCAACCATTTTCAGTTACAAATTGTGTAACTAACACGGCTTCTGTTTATATATTATGTAGATGTAAATAATTAAATAATTTTGTTACCAGGCGGTGAATTTAAAACGATTAGATTAATTAATTAATTATTCCACTAGTGAGTATACGATACACGATACTCTTTGTCTACCATATAAGATACTTGGCGCGAAGACATATATGTTAGTGTGTATGAAATTATATCACTAATATGTAAACTGCTTCAATGTCTAAACTTTCGACAAACCATGTAGATAACTAAATAATGGTCTACCTCGCGTCAGATTCAGGCCAATAAATTTAATTGCCTTGCTAATTTCCTAACTATTTCTATTTCACAACTAAAACTTTCTCTTATTAACCATTTGAACGACACAATAGCTTTGTTACTCAGTGGTAGGATTAGAACGATTACTTCAATTATCTCACTGATTTCTGACATATTTCATGACAAAATTTTCTCTTGTAGTGATTAATTTCTCTGTAAATTCTTAGACGGTACTACTATTGACGTATATTGGGGCATGAATCTCAGTATGGTCATAATATGGAAACAGATATTCAGAATAGGCAAAGGAACGAGTGAAATATTAAGCGTCTAACAAAAGGGAATATTTAACTCATTTAAAGGAAATTATAATAAAAGGTAGGTACTTTAAAAATTTATTAGTTTGAAATATCATAAGTAAAAGTATCTTCACGCCCATATCCCGGAAGAGGTAGGCAGAGGCACAACCAGATAGTATATACATTAAAACATTATGTACGATATAATTAAATAATTACTTTTTATAAATATTAAAATATTTGCACACAACAATGCTACCACAATAACAATGTTTTTGTAACAACTTCAACACGCATATTCCACAAATAAATACTCGTATTTTCTTTCTTCAAACAGGTTGCCAAACAGTGCTAAGCTGGGACGGGCTGCCAGTCAGACAAAAAGCCAGAATAAGTCTTTAATTAGTAGGTATTAGATTTGTTTTGAGTCTGATTAAGGACTAAAACTGTCTCGTGATTAATTCGTCTAGATAACATTAATACTGGAGTCACTGGTGCATGCAACTCAGCACTGTCATGTGGACACAGCTATTAATTTCGGTTTACCAAAGTTGCTCTGAGACCGAAATACCAGACATCGATCAACCATGCGGCGAACTAGAATAAGATTTCAAATATATTAAAACTCATTAGTACAATGTTCCAACTTTCCTTATTAACAAAAAAATGTATCTTCACACTCATATCCCTGAAGAGGTAGGCAAAGGCACAACCAGGGCACCCACGACTAGTCGAAGACACTAAGTCCCACAAAGTGATAGGTGGCAAGCCTATCGCCAACCGGGCACATTTCCAATCCAAAGCAACACTCCAAATTGGAAAAACCCAATTTTCTAGGGATTCAAACCTGAGACCACGTGCAGTCAAGTCCATCAACTGAACCGCTAGACCATATAAGCGAATAATTTATTAAAGTGATAAAAGGTGACTCAAAACCTTCCTTGGAACAAAGAGTACTTATTTATATTATATTGACAAATTTCGTCACGATCGGTTAGTAAATTCAGCCTGAATCGCGACGGGGATACAGACATACAAATATTAAAAAAAGATAAAATGTTTTTAACTTCTGTTTTAGTTTTAGTCGCCTGAGTCTTTATTTTTTTTTTTAATTTGCACTTTTAACAAAATACTAGACGTGGATCCTACATGTGGCGAAATCGAATAATATTTTATGTATGTATAATAGTCTAAGATCCGAATCTTGGTTGACTTCAGAGTGCTGCTAATGAACCATTTTTTATAATGATGTTAGTATTTTACACAATTTGTCATAAATGCGTTGTCTAAAACAACGTGGACAGTACATTTTTTTTATGTTTCCAAAAAGGTTTTTTCAGTAATTTTGTAATTTTGGAACAATGAAATTATTTTTTTTATTTACTTACCACATTTTATTTGTAATAAAACATCTATCATTATGATATCACAAAAAATGTTTATTAAGAACAAATTAAATTATTGTTTGAAAGTTTACCCAAGAAATCCAATTGAAAGTAATCATATATACCTCTCAGGTTCATGTTATTCCAAATCCAATTTGTATCTAATTGCTTATTTTCAATTTTAATTAAAAAAATTCACAGCTATATTATTATATTATACCTATAGTTCAAATGTGGAAGCGAAAATTTTGTACTTAGAAAATAAATGAACGAAACAGCTAATCATAATACAATGGCGATAATTTTGTTTCGCACCCATTAAACTAATTTTAAATTATTGCTATCTTCTTTCAACGAAAGTAATAGAAAGAGACAAAACACTTTCAGTGCTAGATCAGCCTGTACACGATGTTTCTACGGATGTTTTTTCTATCACTCGGAAAATGTTAATTAAAAAAACATCACGATTAGTCATGTGCGCACCAATCTGACATGTCTTAACTGTTCCATCTCTTTTGTTTTTGTTTCATTTGAAAAAGATAACATGCACTTATAAAAAGTTTAAATTGTGAACAGCAGTATCACCACCAAATTCATGTTCCAGTCTGGAGGTAAGGGTAGGCGGTGACTTGCACGATATGCCTTCAATCGCGGTCTCAGGACAACGGTACACTTGTAACATCTATGGTATATATAAGGCACGTTTGTCTCTTTGTTTGTTTGTTAGCAGAGCCATAGAATATAATTATAGCTAGCGGCCCGCTCCGGCTTCGCACTATTATGAAATATACATACAAACCTTCTTCTTTAATCACTTTGTCTATTAAAAAACCCAAATCAAAATCCTTTGCGTAGGTAGTTTTAAAGATTTAAGTATACAAAGGGACATAGGACTGAGAAAGCGATTTTGTTTTATACTATGTAGTGATAATAGTTCAATTATCCCTAATACAAAATAAAAAAATTCTTAAAAAAGTTCTCTCGCTCGCTCCTTTGCAGAATAGACCATCTGCCTTTCTGCCAGATTAAATGTTGCTGACGCCATAACATCAGTGCTTGCCGTTGACGTGTTCCGGCTTTGGTGTCTTAAGGCTCCGTGAATTTTCAGACCATCAGGAAATCCGTATGCTTGCTTGCCTTCCAATATCATAAAAATTAGTATTTACTTTTCAGCAAAGTCAAAATTAAATTACAATCTAAAAATTGTTTGTATTAATTAATAATCATGTAACGAAAAAAAAACAGTGTGTTAATAGTAAGTTAATAATTAAAAGAACTAGTTTGATAAATTCCTGTAAAAATATTTGCACACCACAAGTTGGTAGAATATGTTGGAACACCTAAATAATTTTGTAACGTCTTTATAGCACTCATATTCCGCAAGTACTTTTTTTTTATTTTCTGAATGGTTTCTTTTCAATACTCGAAATTTTATTTTTAGGTTGTCAAAATGTCCTAAACCTTATTTACAAAGTCCCAAATCGAAAAATCTCGATTTTCTTAGCAACATTCCCAATCGTTTCAGCCATTAGTATGCGCGACATCCCCCTAGGAGCTAATTGGAGGGGACGTCGCCAGCAGAGTTACCATTACGCATTTCACGTACAAAGTGCCGAGATTTTTCAGGACATACTTCAAACGGTGCATGGAGTAAAATAGGAATTCCTTATCCTTACTTTTTTGAATACAAAAGTGTGAATATAATTTATTTCTATTATTTATTTTTTTGTATTAATTGACAAAGCTTCATCTATATACCGCATGTACAAAATACACCTGTTTTTAGTTCAAAAAAATGAGGAGGTTCTTAATAACGTATATTTTTTTAGGTATGAACATCAATTTCGCAGAGGCTTCTAGGTAGTACATAGATAATATGAAATCCTTATTAATTTTTATTTTTTAGTTTTGAAATTGGTTTTGACGTAGTTATTTTTACACACACACCCACACCCAGACCCACACACACACACACACACACACACACACACACACAGACACACACACAAACAAACACACACGCACACACACAATTTTATTTTTTTAGTTCATCACCCAAATGCCTGCCCCCGCCCGAAATCGAACCCAATCCTCTCGGTTGATCGGCGTAGTTAGGCGTGTACGCTAACCAGTCGACCAACGAGGCGGTCAATATGAGGCTTTTATATGTTCATCCCTTAAAACATTTCAAGGCACTCCGGGACTGCCGGCAGAAGTGAAAACATGAATATTAACGTTGTGCATTTTTGTTATTTTGGAATGGTTAAGGAATAATTTTGCACAAATTGCTATAATTATCAATATTAAAGTACTATCATTTATGTGGTAGAATATAATATTCATTTATTGTGCTATCGTACACGAATATTGTAACACGAACATTCGCGCAAGTGCCCTGCGCCGTCTAAACTTAACAGCAGGCGCAGGCATACATTTTCGCCGCGCCGTAAAAAGGAAGGAAGATACTTCCTCTCCTACGCCGCGCCGGCTGTTTAATCTCCATCCGTCTTCCGAAGTTTCGATTAGGTCACGTATCTTTACGCGAGTTTAGAAGTTTTTACCCATTCCAAAAAAGTGCGCAACGCCGCTATACAAGTTGTAACTTCAATAAAAAAAAGTGTGTGTACTTATGTACACGCGTTAGAAGTTATACTTCTTCGGCGTAATAAGATAAAAATCTTTTTAAAATTTTTATCTTATGCCTTATTTTAAATTTGTAGACAAAATGACACTAACCATAGAAAAAAGGTATTTAATAGATTAAACGTTTTATTATAATGCATTATTTAGTTAAATAAAGTTTATTTAATATTAAATAAAAACTAATATATTATCTATAGCTAACTTCATCATGTCGGTTTTTCGTGACGGTGTGCGCGCGCGTCGTAAAAATTTACCCTCATCATTTTTTCCTAACGCACCAAAAGAAATATAACTTCAAAAAACTTTACAATTTATGATTCTAACACTTACTTACTCGCTGAATCTTTTGAATCTGTAAAAAAAAAAAATGTAATATAATAAAGTGAAGTCACCGCACAGAATCTTTAAACCTTTTCCTGCGGCCATCACGGTGTCATGTTCCACTCCAGAATTAGTCGGTAGCCTATTGTACAGACCCGGCCCCCGGCCACAGGCCAGTCATACTCCTTAAACATCAATGGTGTCTATAGGCCATGGTCCTATCTTGCCACGTGTGTAAATTCATAAAAAGTAATGAGGCCATAAAACTGATTTTCATTCCTTTTTTCATCTCCAATTATAATCCTTTAGGGGTTGATTTTTAAATAAAGTGGCCCATTCTTGATCTCGAATCTTACCTATGCGTATCAAATTTCACTATATCCAACGGTTCAGGAGTAAAGGGATATCAGACAGGCTTTCGTATTTAGTATGAGTAGTTTGAACACGTTACGTATTGGTATTAAAAATTATAAGATATAAGTTAACTTTAGTCTACTTTCACTTTGGACTATTTGTCTTAATAAAACTGACTTTTTGCTCACTTCTATTAAGTTCATAATAATGTAAAAGTAAAACTACAGTTTTTCAACGAATCCTGACTCACTTTTTATTACTTATTCAAGATCGTTTGAAACGATAACACTGCGGCACCATTTGTATACTTGTCGTTTTAATTTAAACGTGTTTTAAGTTTTTTTTACTGTAATACAACTTCAACTATACATTTTAAATAAGTATTAAAATCACATAAGAGCCATAAAACTGAAAAAAAATTAATGTTATCTGTGTAAGCACACAAAATAAAGGGCCATTAAACTGAAAAGAAGTGCGACTTCGATTTCAATAGTATCCGTCTAAGTACACAAAATTGTCCATCTTATTGTAAAAGTATAATATTTTCTTGCCCATATGGACTTGACGAAGAGGTAGGCAGAGTCACAACTATGGCAGCCACGACTTGCCGAAGACACTAAGCCCCATAATGTGACATCTAGACAATCATCAAATCCTGGGCAATGTTTTCTTATTAGAAAATAAAAAAATCTTTTTGTCACCCGACTAGGGAATCAAACCCGAGACCGCATGAAGTCAAGTTCAACACCTACAGACCACATAGGCGTACGATTTAATTAATCGTTTTTTTTATTCATTATAATATTATGCTAACTTTAACCCATTTTCTTAAAATGCTGACTTTTTGCTCACTTTATGAAGTTTGTCGTAGTGTAAATATAATATTACAGTTGTTGTTCCACAACGATTCCTGACTTACTTTTAAATACTTGTTCAAGATCGTTTGAAACGATAACGATGCCGCTCCATTTGTATAGTTATCATTTTAATTTAAACGTGTTTTAATGTTTTTTATTAAATTGTAATACAACTTCAGTTACAAATTTTAAATAAGTATCGCAAAAAAGTATCTTCACGCCCATATCCCCGAAGAGGTAGGCAGAGGCACAACCAGGGCACCCACGACTAGCCGAAGAAGTAAGTATCGCAAACAATTTAAAGGCCATAAAACTGAAAAAAACTCGTCTTTGAATTCAACATAATGCTGTCTTTTTGCACAAAGTGGTCCATCTAAAAGTAAACGTAAAACATCTTGCTCATATCCTCGAAGAGGTAGGTAGAGTCACCACCAGGGCACTTATGAGTAGCCAATGGCACAAAGTTCCTTAATGCGACGTCTAGACAATCATCCAATCCCGGGCAATGTTTACTTATTAGATAATCAAAATAACGCATTTTATTTTTGTCACACGATCCGGAGATCAAACCCTGGATATCATGAAGTCAACCCCAACACCTGTACTGCTTGACCACAGAGGTGAATAATTTGATTGTTTATTTATAATTTACAATATTATGCTAACTCTAGCCTATTTTCTTAAAGCGCTGACTTTTTGCTCATTTTATGAAGTTCGTCGTAACATAAATGTAAAATTACAGTCTTTCAATGATTCCTGACTCACTTTTTATTGTTTGTTCAAGATCGTTTGAAAAGATAACATTGCCGCACCATTTGCTTAATTGTCGTTATAATTTAAACGTGTTTAAATGTTTCTGATTTTTTGAAGTGAAACTTCTTTTGAATCGTTTTGATCTCAAAACGAGTCCAACGGAAGAACGACAGGTAAGAGACACAAAACAGACGACTTTGATTTCAACACTGTGCTGTCAAAGTACACAAAAAAGAGAAAATAACACTTCTTAAGTAAAAACTGAAATTTTTAAAACCAATTACGACGGTGATATTGAATTATGTACTTGTACGTTATAGTCAGCCTGTATAGAAAAAATATAGATTTTTCATATTTATACTGCAATTTTCTCAGTTTTTCTTTTCATATTGATCTTCTACTGATATTATCTATAAGTGAAACTAAAGTATCTTCACTCCTATATATCCGAAGAGGTAGGCTAAGCTACAATCAGATCACCCAAAGGTAGCCAAAGGCACTAAGTTCCATAATGTTATAGATAGCAGGCCTGTCGCCAAGTGGGCACATATCCAATCACGGGCGACGCTTTACTGCTAGAAAATTGAAATTTTTTTTTTAATATTTTATGTTGTTTTCGTAATGACATAGCGCACAGGCAGATCGCTCTACTAATAGTAATAAAACAAACCGTTATCAATAATGACCATAGAAGTTACTGGTACGTCAATTTCTTATAGCTGGCGGTTAGGGCCGGTAAAATTTCAGCTTTCTAGCTATCACGGTTTATGTGATATGGTCTGGAGACAAACAGACAGACAGCAGAAACTTGGTAAGAGGGCTTCCGTTGTTACCCTTTGGGCAAGGAACCCTAAAAACATAATACATAGAAATATTCAAATATATACCAGAATAAATTTTATTAATAAGTTAACAAATAAAGAAGCTTTCGCATTAATATTAGTATAAATGTGGGAATATGGTTGTTATTTCAGGGTAATTATGAGATCAGATGAGTTTAGGTTATAATTAACCAGTTATTCAACAGCTAATGGGTGTTGTTTCCAGAAGTCTGGAACTCTGAACCTAAATACAAACTCGTACTGAGTTATGAGGTTAATTCTGTTTTATTACTTCGAAAGTTTTTATGATTGAATTGTTTGTGCGGGCTGTAACGTTGAAGTCAATAATAAGCAAATATTGATACGAGTTCTAGACGGATGTAATCGATGGTTCTAAACATTGGATTATTGATTATTTACTGGATTATTCTGGATTATTAAATTAACAAATATATCTTAAGTAAGTCCAGTTTAGGCAGAGAGTTTCTGGTAAAAAAAATTACAGTCCTTGCAGACCTTTCTGACTTCTTCCCCATTTTTTACTCTTTTCATACAAAAACGCTTTTTCTTGACAAGCCCATCGCCAACCGGGCACAAAACCAACCCCGGGCAACGTTATTTTTATTAAAAAATTGAAAAGACAAAATTGCTTATTTTTTGTGCCCGACCCGAGGATTGAATCCGTGTACTCAAAAATTCAAGTCCAAAGCCGGACCACTAGACAACAGAGGCGACTTATATAGTATATCTAAAATAAACCTTGGCTTATTAATAAAATTAACTTTATTAAATGTAAACTACCTAAACAAAAAACAAGAAAGCTGTACCAAAATTATACCAATGTCCCACAAAAGATATTGTACACATGCCTTGTCAAATAACTTAATAAACAAATCACAAAACCATTTAGATAGAGAACAGATGTCTATGTTACATTCCGAACACTAACGAGTCGGTCAACTGCAATGTGAAGGGAGGATTAATAAACAACCCTGCAAAGGTATTGTTGTAAGAAAAACTATACACAGTTGGTATCTTCTTTTAACCTCCGGCAGAAAAAGTGGGGTAGTTTGAATTGTGTGTCCGTGCGTGTGCGTGTGTGTGTGTGTGTATGAGACTTCATAACGTTTGAAGGAATGTACCGATTTCCATGCGGATTTCTGTTTAAAATCTGACTGATCGAGATGGTTCTTAGCTATATAATACATTAAATGTAAGATTTGCTCGGGGTTATTAATTAAAATTTTTAATTTCAAGCAAAATATATTATAAGATAACTAAGAAGCTATCAGCTCCTATTTCTTTCAACATTAAGATACATCCATAAGATGATTATGGATATGTCTTAATGTTGAAAGAAATGTAGTCTTTAGATACCATAGATGTTATTAATGGGTTATTCTCTAATAGCTTTTTTTCGGCTACGTGTAGAAGGTTTCTGGGTACCTAGTCTCAAATAAACATCCCTTACTTACGAATGAGCTGACAATAGTTTTTATTTCTCTTTTTTACTTTAGTGCAGAAAGAAGCTGACAAAAAACAATGTTTATTATTCCATACGGATAGCATTTGGGCGGAACTATCGTAACAAGTTGTAACGATAAAATTTAATAAAACACCTTTGAGAGCCTTTTCTGAACTTTTTCGAAACTATTCTCATGTTTTTAGTTGTCAGAACTAGTCAGGTTTTTCTTTTATTTATTTTTTCTTTTGTTAATTGAACTCGCTTCAACCTCGAATTCGCCTGCACATTAAATTTCTTGGCTCTACAGTGGGTTTATGCATCTTCAGTACGAGTATTAGTAAATATAAATAAGTATGTCCTATATTGGTATGTTATTGTAGGGAAATCTTGAATCATAAAAGCATAGTTACTCGAGCGTCGTGGAAATCTACTGGATTGGTGAAAAAAGCTAGTGTGACGTTTGTTATTTCGTCATCAAAAAAACAAAGCCTTACTCCTACGCAACCGCCAGAGATATTTTATGCGTCAAAGTTTAGTGTGTGTGTGCGTGTGTGTGTCAGAAATTTGTCAATCATCCAGTTCTTTTCGTTTATACCTTTTAGTCACTTGTGCAATTGTGTTAAATCATCAGATTGTTAAACGCATCATAACTTTGTTAATCGTGCTTGAAAATGTTTTCAAGTCAGTATATTAAGACAGTTTACTTTACACACGACCCTATGTACGGATTTTTTATGAGCAGGTATTGCAATATAATTTGACACTCTCAAGTAACTTCCAAAATCCCGTATTGGGCTCCCCTACTATATTACGTGAATACAAAATTTTGTATTTGCTGAAGTGTGAAATATGATACATTTAAAATTAATATCATTTGGTGTGTATAAAGCTTAAATATAATGAATTGAGTAATAAAACAAAATAACAACCGTTAAACTTCAACCACTAGGTGACCACTTTTAACAAATTAATCCGCAAAATATGTAAATTGTGAAGTACTAGAAATACCACAATTAAAGTACTGAATTAAATGGTTTTTACCGCTGCATTTAAATAATTTGTTGTAATGTTCATACTTTTGAAATGTGTGACGAAGGTTTACCTTCAGATCGGCAAGGTTGAGTACTATGTAGCAGTTCGCTAGAATTGATACCACCGCTTTACGTATTTCTACCGCTATAGCGCTTGTGCTCGCTATTGTCTGTCTGTAAGAAATTATGAAGTAGGTAACATTGGAAGTGACAAATCCGATAAACGTTACTCTGAACTAGCCCACGAATATATTTTGCTGGTTAACGAAGAGACATTCGTCCGATTTGTTACTTCCAGTGTTACTTGCAAGATTTCGCAATAAAATCAGACAGGGTCTACAGGATTAGCAAAATAAAGGTTATAAAGATTTTGAGATTTAAAACAATACGGTAAAAGAGACGGATCATTTCCCACACAAAGTTTGCCAGTACCAACAAAAGGTCTCTCCACATCTTCAGTTTACGACGTCGTCATCGTGGAACGGTAAAGTAACGCGGTACGGTAAATGGACGTCACGACGCAGCAACGTTGCACGACAGTCTCATTCTATATATGGACTATACAAGACGTATTGTGCTTTTGCTGTTGTGAAAATAACGAAAAGAGAGTTGGAAAAAGACCTACTGGTTGCAACAGTATGTTTCAATTGTGAAATATATATGCTCATTGAGTCAAGCCATAGCGCCGTCCCACGGCAACGTTGCCGTACCGTGAACTAGCACAACACGGAATCGCAACGTGCTTAATGCTCCATTCCTCGTCGACGACGCCGTGACGTAGGAATGTGGACACGTCCAAAAAAATACATATGCTGTAAATACTCTAATCAATCAATTATTGAAACGAAGTTCCTTATCGCGCGTTGTGAAAGGGGGCTAGACGGAAAAAAATCTCACGAAAAGTTGTAACGACACTTTTTGCTGTAAGCTGTGCGGCTTACGCATGTATCTCTGTCTGTCTCTCTCTCTTATAGAAAGCATGCTAGATATTTTCATACAGAGAGTGTAGGTATACAGGTTTGTACTTATATATACTTCGTTCTATCCGGGTGGCACTTGACACCTCTCAACTTTTTTTTTAAATTAAGTCTGTATTACAGCTCTTTCTTTTTGAACTGTATATAAAATATTTAGGATTTAGGTTGAAGTTATGCTTCCTTGGAAACACTTAACATAAATAAAAACATTATTTTATTTTTGATTTCTATGAAGGCCTTATAAACATCAGATATAAAACTGTGTTTAGAATTTTTTTTACATTTTTTAACTTTCTGAAGTCCACCTGAGTTGCTTTTTAATAATAATAAAAACATTCTCTTCTTAACTGAGGGACAACAGTGAAAAATACTTTCTTTTTATATAAAAAAGTTACAAGTTAGTATCGAAAAGTTAAGTCACCATGTATCCCCTGGAAACGCCAACTGAATACATAAATAATTTATTTTATAAAAGTTTTTGTCCCTAAGGATGTACTTTTGTAATAAAATTTGGACACTGTTTTAGGGCTGGGACCGTAGCTTAAAAAATCGCGCGAGTTTATGTGTTCTTCGTTATTGTGAAATACTATTACGTTAATAATCGCCTCTGTGGTCTAGCGGTCCGATGTTAGGCTTCACGAGGCTTAGGGTTGGATTTCCGCGTCAGGAATTAAAAAAGGAAATGTGTTTTCAAATTCACAAGAAAAACAAAATTGACCGGGATAGGATATGTGCCAGTTGGCGATAGGTTTGTCACCTATCACATTGTTCAGGGACTCTTTAGCTTCGGCTAGTCGTGGTCCCTAGTAATATCTTTGTGTATTAATTCAGGGATATGGGTGTGAAGACATTTTTTTTACAATATTATTTCAACCTCAACAATCTTGCTGCAGGAATAAGTAAGGCAGTGAATTTTTTTTATGTTATAGGAAGGCAAACAAGCAGACGGATTTCCTGATGGTAAGAAATTCACGTCGCCTAGAGACACCAAAGATGGTAATGGTGCGTTGCCAACCTGAGGTCAGGATGTTAGGCCTCGAGCAAAAGTAAGTTTACCGGCTACCTTACCCTCTCAAACTCAAACTCAAAATATATTTATTCACATGTATCTATACAAATATTCTTGTGACGCGTAAGGCCACTTAACTCCGTATTTATCAATCGCGCACTAATATTCTCTAAGGTTTAACCTGGTATTACATATTACATTATAATATGTAATACCATATATATGTCAATCAACTATACGAATTTAGTCCATTTTTATTAATAAGATGGTTACGCTGTATACATGTGCCATGATTGCCTTAGCATCAAGAAAATCATGATATCGCTGACTTATTTATATATATAAAAATCAATTGCTGTTCGTTAGTCTCGCTAAAACTCGAGAACGCCTGGACCGATTTGGCTCCTTTTGGTTTTGAATTATTTGTAGAAGTCCAGGGAAGGTTTAAAAGGTAAGAAATAAGGAAAAACTGCGAGTAAACTAGGAAAATCAACATTTAAAATTTTCTTATACAAACGGAGCGGGTGGAACGAAGTTCGTCGGGACAGCTAGTCCCATATAAAGATGTGTTTATAATCTTTTGAAACTCTTTCAAATAACAATCTGATTTTCTCAAAACTGTCAATTTCTCTTTGCGTCTGTCTCAGGAAATGACTGATCTGATTCTAATAAAATTGAAGAAGTTGCAAAGGCTTTGATGTCATTTTAAATATGTTACATGCAATTTCCCGCGGCTACACCCACACGTTACATTTACATCTAACATAGGAATTCGTTTCGATATTGGGATAAAAACTCTTCTGCTTTTTTTTTTCACACGACTTAGACTAACATCGGTTTGTTGTGACATCAAAGAAAGTTCAATAAACAAACAAAAAGTCGCATCTTGTGTATATAATATCTATATCTCTAGTAGCAGTTTCACTCAACTCTGCTAGCGTAATTTGGCTTCTACTGCACCGATTTTAATGAAACAAAGCCTATGACACTCAGGGATAATGTAGCATTCTAAAGGTGATAGAAATTTTGAAATCGGTTCAGTAGTTTTGGAGCTTATTCATTTTAAACAAACATAAAAAAAATCATACCTTTCCTCTTTATAACATTAGTATAGATGTGTTTAACCTCAACTGAAAAATGGAAGCAGACTTTTAATATTTTCCATCGTCGGCGCTAGGTAAGACTTCCAAATATCCATATTTTAAATGAAGAAACACTTGTACTGTTATACGTATAACGTATAATTTTTTATATAGCCTACCGGTTTCGCTTATAATAGCATCATCAGGGCTAAAACTTAAACTAAAATTACTTAGAATAGTTTAAGTTTAAGTCTATGAAGTGCAAGTAGAGTGAAGAATGGAGTGCTATACGATTAGTATCCCCCTCTCTTTTTCTATCTCAACTAGAAACTTGCTCAATGAGCTTAGGTAAGGATGCCATGACTATGATATGACTGACTATTGACTACGACTTTTGAATACTTCGAATCTTTAAGCCCAATTTCACGAAATCAGGATATTGATACAAGTTCAGATAGTTATGCCCCTAACACAACCTAAAATCGCCTCTGTAGTCTAGCGGTCGAGGTATTGGACTTGAATTCATGAGGTCCCAGAATCGATTCCCGGGTCGGGCAACAAAAAGAAAATTCGGTTTTCCAATTTTCTAAAAAAAGGATGCTATAAAAAATGATGATGGTTGTATATGCTATATATAGGATAGGCTTGCCACCTATCACATTGTAGGACTTAGTGTCTTTGGCTAGTCGTGGGTGTCCTGGTTGTGCCTCTACCTACCTCACGGGGATATGGGCGTGAAGATACTTACTTCACAACTTAAAAAACAAACATAAGATATCATCACATCTTTAACCATCTTAATAGATATAACCACCAGAAGTAAATCCAATGAAACCCAAGATCTTATGTAATCTACGCTAACGCTGAATCACTAGTAAAAACGGTGAAAAAACATAACCCTGCAAACATCGTTTTGTTAGATCGTGTAAAAGCCGATTCCATTTTTCTGCACTGAATTGAGGAAATAATAGTTAAGCCTCTAGCAAGCCTGTAATCTTATTTCGGAAAGAGATTTACGGATGATTACATCCCTCGATCCTATAAAGATTGGTATATTATTTCGTCTCCCAAAATAACTGTCAGTTATTGCTTAACGGAAGAGAATATTTCTTTTATTGAATGCGGTATCAAATGTATCAGTTTCCTCGCTTACAGTCGCCATAAATCTGACTATAATTGTAAAGCGTTGTGTTATATGATTTAAAGCAAAACGAGCCTATGATTTATAAGCTTAATGTTTTACCTACCAGAAAAAATAGGTGTATGATCATGTTTTGTATTTTATAAAAAACTAATACATAATTATAATAGCTAGTGTTTTATTATTTCCAGAATAACGAGTGATTATAAAACTCAACGTTTTATAATTTTAAGACCTTTCAATTTTTCCTGTGTAAAAAACACAGGGAAAATTCGCTTAGCCGTTTATGATTTACAGAAAAACTGATATGTAATTGCAAAGTTTAGTGTTAGGTATATGATTTCCAGAAAAGACAGTCTATAATTGTAAAGTTCTTAGTTTTATGATTTGTAGAGAAACAAATCTAAGATTATATTTTTCTGTACAATGTTTTCTTGTTTTATAACGTTTAATTAATGTTTTCTCTATGTTTTACAATTTTGTGTGTGCCCAAAGACAAAAATGTTCGCTTAGTAGCTTGGACGTTTGAATGATTTTCATTTAAAACACATTTTGTTTGTAATATTTTTTCAATTAAAAAATAAGCACATTATTTGTTTGTGATTATGGGTTAAACATATTTATTAATTCTAAATGAGAATTAATATTCAGAAATATAAACATAGTATTACATATTTAGAAAATTGCCTTTTGTAGTGAATCAAATCTAAGTCTAGGTATTTGTTATATTGCTTAAATCAATTACTATTCGAACTTTTAATAAAATAACACAGGCAAATGAAGCATACCCATTGAAATCAGATAGTTCTTTTTTTCTTAAGCTCTTTGAAATTTAATTATGAGTCCCAATTTTTCTTTTGAAGAAAGTAGACACTGATTGGTCTGATAGTAAAAACAAATTAAGTACAAAGTAAAAAGGTCACCTAGCGGTAATACTATACTGGCGTCTGGCGCCTTTGAATATCTCTCCAATAAAAGTAAGTGTGACTAGCACACTCACTTTTGTCGAGTTTTGCAAGGACTTGTCTAGATTGGTACCACAGCATTACGTATATTTTATAACGACAACACAACAGTTGTATTCCGTATTAGTGAGCAAGTTGACAAAAGATATTTAACATCCCAGCCTTAGATCTACAATGTAGTGCACAACTTTTGGCATTGATAGCAATAGTTTTCAATTTCAAATGCGGACTATTCTGGAATATGACAATGGCAGGCACTTAAGAAGGTGACAGGAAAGTATAGTACATCTAGTAGGTATAGTATTTTCTACACCATAACCAAACAGAACCATTTACATTTTTTCGCCACCGGGATGGGATAACCCCGTTGCCCACTAGTACTTATTGATTCAATCCATTGGCACAGATAGCTATAACTGGATGGAAGAGTTTTGTGCAACAGCTAGCCCAGATTAGTACAACCGCCTTAGCTATTCCTACTGCGATATTGCCATTTTCGCACTTTCTGCTAAATCGTGTGGTAGCATTTTTAGTTTAAATATGGAGAGTAAGACCCCATCAAACAGCAAAACACCAGTAACAGTTTTGACATTTTATGATATTATACATTTTGATTTATTATGCTAAGTATTTTTCTTGGTATATATATGTGGTAATGTATTTATTATGCTGCCTAAAATTAGGTTTAAATGTGTTTGCAAATGTTTAGTTTACGTTTTTTTTAAATTATTCATTTAAGTAAAGTTAGGTTGACTAGTAAAGAATGCCATGTGAATTAAAAAAAAATATATAAACATCTATGAAACTTAAGAGCGACGGCTTTCGCTTAAATCAGAAGAGTCGATTTGTTTGCAAAAAAAAACCGTATCTAGGTACATCTTAAAAAAGAAAGCTAAAAACAACAAAACTCCTATTTTATTTTCTCCGAATCATATCTTTAGACTTATATATAGACCATAACAAAATTCGGGTCAAGCACAGACTCCAGACTATAAGGTTTCAAGGCTGACGTTATTTCTGCCATGAATGACCGTATTCATATTCAAGCCGCACACTTATCACAGTTGCCGGTGTCGTAACAATGGAGCCAAGTTCTTTTGCCGCATAAAATAGAATTTTTTTCTACTGTAGCAAAATTTATGTTACTAAATTATATCTACGTGGTAATAGACAAAAGCATATTTTTTGGTGTACAAATATTACAAAAAACAAAGATGGCAGCTACATAATTTCTGAAAATCATAAAATAGTTTTTTTTTCACTGTAGCACAATTTATGTTACTAAAATATATCTACGTGGTATTACGCAAAATCATTTTATGGTGTACAAAGGTTACGAAAAACAAATATGGGCGGCTATAAAACGACATTATTCGTAATTTTTTTTTGTAATACCACCATACCGAAGATGTGTGTTAATTTTACAGTCGTATAAACATTACAAAAAACAAGGATGGCGATTATAAAATTTCTTCTGAGCATAAAATAGACTTTTTTCCACTGTAGCTAAACTTATGTTACTAAATTATATCTACCCGGTAATACACAAAAACATAGACTCTTGAAACGATTTTGGGATAAAAGGAAGGTTATAAGCCCGCTTACTTAGAAACTAATAAAATGACATTTTCCCGTGTTAGTCCGGGCGCCTTTGTTGAATAGACCACCTGCCTTTCTGCCAGGCAGCTCGTTAAATCATAGGCTTGTGAACTTGCTTTTGCTTAAGGTCTGACATCCCGGCCTTAGGTTGGCAACGCATCATTACCAACTTTAGTGTCTCTAGGCGGCGTGAATTTCTTACAATTAGATAATCCGTCTGCTTGTTTTCCTTCTGATATCATAAAAAAAACATTTCTTATTTTCACATACACTTTTACATACACAAGTACTAAACGTAAGTAGTTTAGTGTATGATGTTGGATTGTGTTACGTGTTAGTCAATGATAATGATACATAGAAATACCAGAATAAATTTAATAAACACCCCGTGTTAAGCCAGGCTCCTTAGCAGAATAGACCATCTGCTATCCTGCGTGGTAGCTCATAAAAGCCAAAAGGTGAGCAAAGGCTTGGATTGGTCCACCGCCTTACCTATTCCCGCCGCCATAATGTCAGCGCTTGCCATTGACGTGTTCCTGTTCGGAGGGTAAGGTAGCCAGTAAACTTACTTCTGCTGGAGGCCTGACACCCCGGCTTTTGCATCACACCATTACCACCTTTGGTGTCTCTAGGTGGCGTGAATTTCTTACTATCAGGAAATCTGTCTGCTTCTTTGCCTTCTTATATCATAAAAAAAACACTCAGACCCGGAAAATGAAGATATACAAATGTTCATCACCCAAATGCTTGTCCGGTCGGCGATCGAATCTAAGCTTTGTGGTTGGTCGGTAAGGCGTGTACGATCCCCTTGACCAACAATGGTGTCAAACGTAGCGATGATAAATTTAGCACAGCTGTCACATTCTGGAACTTATTCGTGTAGGGTCACCTGGTTGGTGGTACAACTTTACCTACATATCCGCGGATACAGATATAAAAATAAAAAAGTATCTTCACGCCCATATCCCCGAAGAGATAGGTAGAGGCACAATCAGGGCACCCACGACTAGCCAAGTCACTAAATCCCCCAATGGGATAGGTGGCAACCTATCACCAACCGGGCACTATCCAATATATCATACATATCCAGTCCCGAGCAACATTTTTTTTATTAGAAAATTGGAAAAACCGCATTTTCTTTTTGTTGCCCTACCCGGGATTCGAACCCGAGAGTTCATGAAGTCAAGTCCGACACCTGGACCACTAGACCACAGAGGCGATTAAATACCTACTATACACATATAAAATAAAACATATACAATATACAGAAATAAAGTACTTTATA
Organism: Calephelis nemesis; assembly: GCA_002245505.1. Lineage (NCBI taxonomy): Eukaryota > Metazoa > Arthropoda > Insecta > Lepidoptera > Riodinidae > Calephelis > Calephelis nemesis. Next base: position 202,097 of record NJDD01001179.1, on the reverse strand, counting down.
AGTAACGAATTAATAAATCCCAAATATTTTAAAACAGATGATTAGGCTCTAGATTGAAGGAATTTAATTGAAAGGCTTTAGATCGAATGCCTTTAGGCTAATACATGCTAGAATAAATCAGTACAAACGCTCACATCCGCATGATTTACTCCCATACCCTCACTTAATCACCGATATTAAGGGCAAGTGAAAACCTTTCTGAAACCTAATCTAGATTTTGAATAATTAAATATTGAAAACAGACTAATGTATAAAGTGTTAATTTAGACATGGGATCGTTTATAAATTACGTGAGACGTAGGTAAGTAAATACTACATACGTTATTAAAGATTATATAGATATTTGTTTTATGAAGCCTCTAATTTAGTTTTAAATACATCAATAATATCCGTCACCTCAGGGTCGTCTGGCTGAGATAATTCAGAAGCGATAAGAGCGCCTTTGTGTTTTTGTATATTATATTACAAGTAAAACATCATGTATTTTATTTATTTGTGTATAACAAAGTGTGAATACATACGGAATTATTTCTTCATACATACATTCATTTACTCATTCATTCATAGATACATTTAATTTAATCATTCTTATTTTGTTCAATCTATCACTTAATCAATCAATCATACCTTTATTCATACATATATTTTTTCGTTCATTAATATTTTCATTCATTCATTAATTACTTACTTACTCAATAACTAAGTGTAACTAACTCATTTAAATGCCATTTTCAGAAACTATATAACACAAAATATTTTTGAACAGAATAATTTTAGATAGTGTTCAAAAATTTTACAAGTTAATAAATTAATATGATTTATAATAGCAAGTTACTTGTATGGTATAGAATACATTTTCCTAATAAATATCGAGGGAGGAGAAAACTGTTATCTTTAAAAATGTTAGTACAAGGGAAATATACGGACGCGGCTTACAGCTGCGACTGATAAATGTGTGTATTCTGTCCGCGGTCGCTTTCAGCTTATATAAACATCCATTGCGCCAGATATCTTTCTGACGTCCAAACGTTCAAGGTCACGTCCGTGACTTACGTCCGATAGTTTGCAAGGCTCACTACTTTCATTATTTAGATACCCCGTAAGTCGCGGCTATCAGTCGCGTCCATCAGCCGCGTCCGTCAGTATTATGTTTCCTTTTTTAACAGGTTTAAACTTTAAAGCAGAGAGTTAAATCATTTAACCCGTAATTACATTTAACTGAAACGTATAAATGGTTTTAAGTTCACAGATGTTTTTGTGCCAGTTAAAACTACAAAAACACAATATATTAAATTTGAAACACATTGGAACTCATTGTAAGCTCATTAGTCTCTTAATTGAAAAATAAAACAGAAAATGTTTACTGTTTAGCATAATTAAAATGAGCTACATAATTCAATAAGCTAATTACGAAGTTTTCAAGTTCACTCGTTATAAAATCATGAGCTCTGCCACTAAACTTGTAACAGGTCGGTAAAAGTTTTGAATAACAACTTACCTGATACTCACGACGTGCATGAATAATAAAATAAGCCTCGAGTTTATGTGTTCAGGAATTCTACTATGAACATTTTCGAATAATTAAGTCGAAATGCACGGTAACTTTGCTAATTGGACCAAACAGGTCGTACAAATGTCTATATGTAGAACAATGTAAAGTTAGTTTAAATAATCGAAAAGTTTTGCAGGGTTATTTCAAATTTTGTTATAATATAAAATCCGTGTTGTCCGTTTTGTCATAATATAAAATCAAGAAATGTTTTTCTCTATATTTTGGGTCAGTAATTACCTGCATATGAAATTGAAGAGTGACAGGTTGCAGCTACTTTTAAACAGTTTTATTTCGACCTCTACACAGTAGTTGGTGTTGATCCGGGCTCTTTTACAGAACAGACCATCTGCATTCTTGCCAGGCAACTTGTAAAAGGCAAGCATAGGCTTACCGTTACTAACACCGTGATATCACTAGGTGGTAGAGTTTGGCAGCAATTCGACCGGATTGGTACCACCGCCCTGGTACTTATTCCTGCCGTCATAACACCCAATTCTTGCCGTTGATTTGTTCCGGCTTAGACGGTATGATAGCCGGTAAACTTACTTTTGCTTGACGCTTAACGTCCTGGCCTCAGGTTGGCAGCGCACCATTACCACTTTAGTGTCTGGTGGCGGCATGAATTTTTTACCATTAGGAAATCGGTTTGCTTGTTTTTCTTCCATTATCATATAAAATGAAGTATTAGAAATGTTTGCTTTTTTATTCAAACTTAATACTACGGATTTATCTTTCTTCTCAAAAATATTAAATTTCAGAATCGTTCTAATTTGGATATTAGGGTTGAACACACAATTTCATCAATTTTACTTTTCCTAAAATTTAATACTTAATTAAATAAGACCAATGATTTGAATCCCAATTCAAAAATTTCTTCTAAAGCCGTTTGCACTCCAATCGCAATAATTATCAAATATCTAAGTTTCCTATTCAGTAGTTTCACAAACGTTCCCTATTATCGTTCTTTATGTTCATTATAGTTTATTTCGAATTAAATGTTCGAAATCGCAAAGTTTTCATGATAAAGCTTCAGCTGTCAACTGTCGTTTTAAACTTCCATTTTATTATTCTTTAATACATTAATTTATAACAGTAACATGTTCAACAATTATGATCGAATTTTGAACGGTTTATTACCTGTTCGTTATTTAACTGCCAATAAAATTGTGGTTAAAATTCGGTTCGCATATTCAAAAAACAAGTCGTTTTTGCTTTTGGTTGATGGTTATATTAACGGATTACGGTTTGCTGATTACAGGAACCGGTCTTAAATTAAGTAAACAGATAGATAATAACTTTATAGCCATTTTCTAACGTGGTATGTCATGTGAAGAACATATGAATTTTGATAAAATGAAGTCATTTAGATTTCAGGACTTTTAACAAGAACAATCAGTCATAGTAGTTTTCATATGAAAAGACATTGAACAAACACCGTTGTCTCCATTTTGGCCCGGGATTTTTGCAGAATAGACCATTTGCCTTCCTTGCCAGGCAGCTCGTAGAAGGCGCGTACATGCTTACCATCACTAACACCGTGACATCCGACTAGGTGGTAGAGTTTTGCAGCGACTCGCCCGGATTGGTCCCACCGCTTTACTTATTCCTGCCGCCATAACTTTATGACTTGTTCCGGTTCGGAGTGTAAGGTACCCAGCAAACTTACTTTTGCACGAGGCCTAACATCCCAACCTCAGGTTGGCAACGCCCCAGTACCACCTTTGGTGTCTCTAGATGGCGTGAATTTCTTATCATCAGGAAATCCGTCTGCTTGTTTGCCTTCCTATAACATTATTTGTTTATGTTTTGAGAAGAATTAGAGAAGTAGCAGGCTTAAAAGCATCTCTATTAGCTTATTATGGACATGTTTCCTGTGTTTTACAATATGGCATCCCTATTTGGGGAAATTCTGTAGACTTAATTGGAATCTTCAGAGTTCGAAAGAAGTGTATAAGAGCGATATGTAATGTTATCAGACACATTCATGCAAACCACTTTTTAAATCACTAAACATTTTTGGCAGTATGTGTATTTGTTTCAAACAAATGCTGAAGTGTTAGGGAATTCACATTTTAGAAATAGTGAAAAGTTGCATGTGCCATGCCAATGACTTAATATCTATAAAAAGATTTCGAAAAAAGCTTTTCTAATGGCTTTTAGATAAAACTTATTATAGTGTAAATGACTTACTTGCAGAAAGGATTCATTGATTATATACATCTACAGGGCTTTCTCAAATTAGCTGACGATATTTTAACCACGGGCTCGGAATGCGTGTCTGGAAACATGAAAAATAATAAAAAAAAATCTAAAACGAAAAATAAATAAAATATTACAAAAATTAATTCTCGCAATAACGCATGGGGGTCAACGAACTCTCGTTCGCAGCTCACAGCTGACTGTCTCACCGCTCACGGCTACCGCGTGAATTGTCACTACCTAGTACCTAGCTACTTAATGTTTATTTGTACCTACAGGCTACTAGGTATTATGTAATTTACTATTATTATCTGTTAAATTGCTAAAAGCCCTTAATGTTTTTGTTTTATCGAAATTTTAATAAGTTAAAAAACTTTACATGTCACACAGTACAAATATCTCGGTCCAGTATTTTATTTTTTAATTTAATATGTAATACGTACCTAAGTATTAACCCTCAGCTACCTAGCACCTATTATTGTCCTTTAGCCACCTACGTGCGGTCAGAGAGACCGCTAATAGATAAATGCATTTATTTTAAAATCTATGGTAACGAATTGATATTCGGTTGAATAAAATGCATATTTATACTCACACCCTTCATTTTAGCACCAAAAATAGTAACATTAAAATAATAGTCTTATAAAAATAGCAAAACATTTGTGAAGTAACCTTAATGGCACCAAAAATAACTACTCTCAGTTAAAAAGATCTTTATCAATAGGAACTTAATTTTTATACTTCGTTTTCTTATTTCTAATAATTTAAATAAACTTAAAATAAATTCAATTTAAAAAATTAAACTAAACACGAAAAAATAAACAAAATTGCAATGCTTAAAGTTTTACAATTTTAATACAATTTTACGAACAGGTTCTTTACGTCCCTCGAAACGCTTCATTCATTTTTTTTCGCGGCGTTCCATGTGCGGTTTTTTAAGTTGTTGAGTTAACATTTTCAGCAATATAAATTGACTTTCAGTCTTCTGAGCTTGGTTGTTGCAGCTGATTACATATGCATTAGAAGCAGAGATGTCTAACATTCTGCAAAATATAGCCAAAGGCCACTTTTGCGTCCGATGAGAAGTGGAGTAGTTCGCGAATCTTTGATCGAGTAAATCGATGCCTATTCATGTTTGGTTATAGTACAATATCATCTCAGGTTTATTGGTACTTTGGTCATTACTTGCAGTATGATGCATTGCTTGAAAGCAAAACTACTGCTTTGTTTTTGCTTGGTACGTAAGATAACAAACATAACGTACATAAATTCAAACAAGGAAGTATCTATTGGTAGCTGCCTAGGTGGTTTGAACTGCGGTGGTGTTTCGCGTTTGATTTTTATTATTTTTCGTCATTTATGATAATTTTGAAACTAAAACAGTAAAAAGAAACAATCACGAAAAAGTCACACAACCACCTAGGTGCGGTCAGGGAGACCGCTGGCGAAGTATTTTTACCTACCCTGAGTCAACACGCGCATGAAGTCACTCAGCGAGCGCAAGCGCGATACTAATTGATAAGCAGAAAAGGTACATGAACGCGCTGTGGCGCACGCCACTCACTCATGGAGATATTTGAATTTGAAAAACGGTTGCGGTCTGTGAGACCGCTCGTAGGTGGTTAAGGGTTAATTATTACTGAGCCGCGAAAGTAACCGCTGTTGCTAAGTTATAAAAAATCATAGTTTTAAGTTCTGATCAAGGTCATGTATCGATGCGCTTGCCGCTTAGCTCGTCCGTCGTCCGTTACCTAGGCGCTCCTTACAAATTATTATTTCTAATACAGTCATTTTTCAAATCAGTTGATTTTTGATCGTGTTTTGGATGTGTTATGTTTTTGTTTGCGTTTATTTTTCGCGAAGTGTTCATGAGTACCTTTCCAATGGTGAAAATTTAATAGAGGGTGGCTAGTGTGAGAGTGAGATTGAAGAGAGAGTGTGATCACCTGATCTGACCTGACGCCTCCCGACTTCTTCATGTGGGTAGGGTCGAAAATTTGACAGACGTTGTGAACCTTACAATTGAACTGACCTTGCCTTAAAAAGTTATAGCTAAATAGGAACCTACTAGCAATACTTAAAGACACATCAACAACCGTGCTAAGTTTTGCATTGAGTTTTCCCCCGTGTTGGTCCGGGCTCCTTTGTAGAATAGACCATCTGCCTTCCTGTGCCAGGCAGCTCGTAAAAGGCGAGCATAGGCTTGCCGTCACTAACAATGTGACATCTGACTAGGTGGTAGAGTTTCGCAGCGACTCACCCGGATTGGTACCACCGCCTTACCTATTCCTGCCGCCATAACGTCATGACGTGTTCCGGTTCTGAGGGTAAGGTAGCCGGTAAACTTACTTTTGCTCGAGGCCTAACATCCCGGCCTCTGGTTGGCAACGCACCATTACCACCTTTGGTGTCTTTAGGCGGCTGGAATTTCTTACCATCAGGAAATCCGTCTGCTTGTTTGCCTTCCAATGTCATAAAAAAAAAGAGTACCTGCAATGGTGGATATGTTTAAATATGGATGTAAATAGTGTGAATAGGTAGGTACGTAAATCATTTTTGTAGTTAGGTGCATACGTAAGCCTGATTCTTATCTTTACCACAGGCCTATATTCACTAGTTTTTTATGATCAATCAGTTCAAAGCCTATCATTGGGATAGGACACGCAATAAATGTAACACACGCGCCATACCTAGTACGAGTATCACGTAGTAGTAGTAGGTGTCACGTGTCGTCGGCCATCGCGCGCGGGTGACGGGTCATTAAACTTGAGCAACTGAATATGAGTTATTAAAAATGTTGTAAGTAATTAATTTATTTTAATTCCGATATTTTTTTAAATATTTTTTACTGATTTACTTATATATTCAGAATGTCCAGGTAAAAATATATCGTGCACTAATTTGAAAAGACCTTATATAAATATTAACAAATATAAATAAGAAATGTCTTGGTTGCCGGGGAGTTTGTTTCGCTGTTTCTTCTCCTAGCTGGCTAGGTTTGGAAACGGTGGTAGTATATGGTAAATAGGGTAAAACTCGATCGTTATATATTTAACTTAAATTAATAAGTGCCAGCCTAGTAGAGAATTTATAAATAACGAAAATTAAAAACTAAAATATATTTAATTGAGTTAGATATTTGCACACCACAATGTGGTAGAAAATGTTGGTACGAATAAGTATTCTGTCACAACTTTTAAACACACATATTCCGTAAATAAATAAATTTCTTTCTTTCTAAAAAATACACGGCTCCTCTTATGGCAAAAGACTTTATATGTAATAGAAGTGGATCGCTTTCCTATGGCTGATATGTTAGGCTTATTATTTAAATTTTATCTAACCAATCTTGGGGACGGAACATGTCACTGTCATTATAGCGGTAGAAAAATGTAAAGCGATGGATTACTGTGTAATTATTTATTTCTAAAAAAAGTGTCTTTACGCCCATATCCCCGAAGAGAAAGGCAGAGGCACAACCATGGAACCCACGGCTAGCCGAAGGCACTAAGTCCCAGAATGTGACAGGTGGCAAGCCTATCGCCAACCTGGCACATTTCCAATTCCTAGCATCGTTTTTTATTATTATTGAAAAATTGGAAAAAACAATTTTTTTTTGTTGCCTGACCCAGGATTCGAACCCCGGTCCTCAAACAGTCAAGTCCAACAACTGAACCGCTATACCACAGAACCTATGCTTTTACGAACTGGTAGGCACATGTAGATCTATTCTGCAGAGTGGATCCGGTGCTTACTTGACTGAGTAGTTTGTATGGCTTGTGAGAAAACAAGATGACTCCATTCAGCGTTTTCTGAAGTCATCACATCAGTGCTCTCCTTGTCTCGTGCCAGTTGGTCAACTTGGTTATGCAAAAGCTGGAGATCACAGAAATAAAATAACAAATATTCAGACACCAAGTCTATTAATAGGTACTCGTATTATATATATCCGTCCGCTTATTTACCTTCTATCAGAATAATCTTTATTTGGAAGCCTTGCCGTAGAAATAGATATATATTTTTTTAATATCACTTAAATGATTATTGAATTTATAAGACAACTTGTACTGTTATTTTGGTCAGTTTATTTGACATAACATCTTTTATTTTCAGCTAAACGTGTTCTCATCTATCACCACCACAATAGAGAGCAGAGACATGCTACCATAAATTCTTGTCAAGCTTCGACATATTATCACATAATACTTTTTCAGAATAAAGACGATGAACAAAGAAACCAAGACATTAAACCAAGATTCTTTTGTGTGGAAGTATAATGTTAGAAAGACGGCAAATATTTGACCGAAAGTTAGACAACATTACTTTATATATTTCACCGTAAAATAGGTTCAAAACAGATGTAGATAATAGTAACAGTAATTGAAAAACTAAGTTCTGGACCCAGTTTCAATTTATTACTTATTTATCGATTATTTAATCTAGCGCTTCGATGTTAGTATATTAAGTGTGTGTGTGTGTGTGTGTGTGTGTGTGTGTGTGTGTGTGTGTGTGTGTG
>NJDD01001179.1:124416-193117 GCA_002245505.1 Calephelis nemesis | reverse complement strand
AGAGATGTCATATATAGACTAATCTGACAGCACTTAAAGTGTTCTTTGCCATATTAAGTAAATATTTTTAATTATTGAACCATATTAACAGTGACAAATCGCAAAAAAAGGGGTATTACATTGACCGTTCTTCACTGCGGCGCAACCCTGAATAATTGCATACCGAATATCTGACGAATCATTTTCGCCCGTTTCTATAATGACAAAATACTGTATATTTCATTACCGTGATAGAAGCCACTATACACACCTTGTATATTTAATCAAGTGTACACACAAACACTTCCCACACCTTCTCACAATAGTCCCACACTTACAAACAAAAGACACTTGTTTTCATGTCATAGTGACATAGAGTTCATTGTTTTGAAAAAGACAAGGAGAGCGATGAAACCACGACATTTCATTCATTTCCGTGATTTCATTCGTAAAGAATATTCTACTGAGTATGAATAAACTAGAAAAGAGTGCCTATTCTTTTCTGCTTGAGTGTGAATGCTAGACATTTTAAAGGTCTAAAGGTAGAGTTAGGTTTAGCCCCTCTTTTTGTGCTAGTGTTGGATATGATTTCGTCTTGGTTCAACCCGGGTTCGGTTAACTATGAAGTAAATCTGTTTTTTTTTTTAATTAAAACAACTTTGACCTGTAAGTACGTACCTAAGTTGTGGGCATTTTCAAAGATAACATCTTTAATTAATAATCATACTAATAATTTAAATAATACTAATAATATTTTAAATTTAATTTCTGCGTTACTTAATAAAATATACAGTGAACCAAAAAGCATTAAAATAAATAAAAAAATATTAACACGTTTTTATGACATCTGATATAGTGAAAAAAAGGAAAATAGTGAAATGCTAAAATGCAATAGAATTAGAAGAAGGCTGTGCTTATAAAGACATCTGAGTTCGGTAAATTACGTGTCAAAACCTGCGAGACTTTTGGTCTTAAAATTTGTTTCTCTTAGTCACCAATAGAGGTGCTGTCCAAAGTTATTATACAAATAATTTACAGAGACGTTAGCGAGTACAGCAAACTTGACAAGCTGTTGACTCATGGTAAGGGCTCTGATAGAGTGAAATTCTACAAGGTGTATCTCTTATGTTATATCGATCATTATAATAAGCCAGGTAACCCAACACGGATTTTCATGTTTTAACCTAAATATTGTTTTTTTCACTAGATCTTCTTTGGACAAAAAATAACAAAACAAAAAAAAAACGATCTATCAGTGCACGTGCGATGCGCTTATCAAGTAAAGGTGTATCTACAAGTGTGTGTGAGTAATCAATGTGTTCTACAAGGTGTATCTCTTATGTTATATCGATCATTATAATAAGCCAGGTAACCCAACACGGATTTTCATGTTTTAACCTAAATATTGTTTTTTTCACTAGATCTTCTTCGGACAAAAAATAACAAAACAAAAAAAAATCGATCTATCAGTGCACGTGAGATGCGCTTATCAAATAAAATAGAAATTCATTTTTCTTTACGTAAAAAGATTACTTATAATGCACACATGAGAAAAAAAACTAAAATTTTTCTGAATATTCTCATTTTAAAATTTTTAAACCAACCAACAAAAAGAAAATTTGGTTTTTCCAGTGTATTAACAAAAAATAAACGTTGCTAGGGATTGGATATGTACCCTGTCGGCGATAGGCTTGCCACCTATTACATTGTGGGACTTAGTGTCTTCGGTTAGTCGTGGGTGCCTTTGTTGTGCCTCTGCCTACATCTTGAAGGAAATGGGCGTAAAGATACTTACTTAAACCATTTGATATTATTAATTTTAAAAACGTAATTCAAGTTCGAAATAAAATTTCATTAAGTCAAAAAAATAACAAAAGCTTTTTTTTATTTTGTTTACACATAACGAAATGATTTTTTTAGAAGTGTTATCATCAAAAATGTGTTTAGATGCTTTCCTGAACATTTTTCTGTTCGGAAACATCCAAATGAATTTTTTGTTAATAAATTTGTCTATGCCTTTGTAGACGAAACTATAAATCTAGTGCGCTTCAGAGCAGCCCCTCGGCTTATGGAATTTAATTTGTGTTCAGATGGAATGGCATGCGAAAAGGTCGACATTTTTTTCGTTCAGGTTGATAACGTTGCTGTAATGGCAATTTTATGACATTTATTTCCCAGGTGGACTGAAAAGGAAAGGTCCGTTAACATTGTTTCTGATAATTCAGAGTTTTTGAAATTCCAACTTCATAATAACCTTATGGCTACTTTTTAGGCTTTATACCGTTTTTGCTCTTTTTTATTGCTAGATGAATTGCTTATTTTTGCACTTCTGAATAAGTTACTTTCCTATAAAACAAAAAATATTTCTCTCTGTCTGGCTGTGTGTGTTGGTGTTGATATCTGTGTGTGGTTTTGTAACCTCTGAACGAATAGACTGATTTCGATGCGGATTTTTTCATTTAAATTTAACGTAATCGAGATCGTTCTTATTACCATTACAAATGAGTTGTAGCAGTGTTCATTAGTTTAAATTTTTATTATGTTGGAATTCCGTTCAAAAGAGTTTCTTTAAAACATAATACTTGTTACTTTTTAGTGTCTTCGGCTAGTCATAGGTAGGCTGTTCCTCAGCTGCTTACATCTTCAGAGACATGGGTGTAAGATATTTTTTTAGAACTTCAAATTAACTAGTAAGTAGATTGGTACCACCGCCTTACCTATTCCTGCCACCATACCCTCATGACGGGTTTCGGTTTGGAGGGTAATGTAGACGGTAAACTTACTTTTGCTCGAGGCCTAACATCCCGGCCTCAGGTTGGCAACGCACCATTACCACCTTTAGTGTAGAGACCTTTGACCTAGAGAGGCGTTGTGAATTTCTGACCATCAGAAAATCCGTCTACTTGTTTGCCTTCCAATATCATAAAAAAATCAAACAAATATCACCGGCCGGGCTCCTTTGAAGAATAGACCATCTGCCTTCCTGCCAGGCAGCTCGTAAAAGGCGAGCGAAGGCTTACTGTCACTAACACCGTGACACCTGATTAGGTGGGAGAGTTTCGCAGCGACTCACCCGGATTGGTACCACCGCCTTACCTATTCCTGCCGCCATAACGTCATGACGTGTTCCGGTTCGGAGGGTAAGGTAGCCGGTAAACTTACTTTTGCTCAAGGCCTAACATCCCGGCCTCAGGTTGGCAACGCACCATTACCACCTTTTGGTGTCTCTAGGCGGCGGAAATTTCTTACCATCAGGAAATCCGTCTGCTTGTTGCCTTCCAATATCATAAAAAAAACTATTTCAAGTGCTTAGGAAATTAACGATATTTTTCTTTGTGTTACAAAACAGGTCAGCGGAAACGGAGATACCTTGGTTAAAAGAAACATGATAACATGTCGCGGAAGTATAGCCACCGGCATAAGCTACCATATTAAAGCAGTAAAAAGCGCTATTAGTAAAAGCTGTGACGCTTTACATTATGGACAACTAAAAGCTCTGCGATAGAATTTGACCTATAAAAATAATAGGCACAACATCTGTCTAACCTCATAACTAAAACTTTTATGTGCATCTACAAAACTTTTTATGTTTATTATCATCAGTAAAGAATAAAAGACATGAAGGAACAATAATATGATAGATATTCGCCTCAGTGGTCTAGCGGTTCAGGTGTTGGATTTGACTTCATGAGGTCTCGGGTTCGATTCGCGGCTCAGGCAACAAAAAGAAAACGCGTTTTTTTTCTATTAAAAAATATAGTGCTTGAGATTGGATATATGCCCGGTTGGCGATAGGTTTGTCACCTATCGTGGGAATGATTGTTTTGGATTAATCGCGCGTGGCGTGGAAGTAGATGGTCTATTTTACTTAGCCGATCCGGACCAATATGGGGTTATAGTGTTGCTACATTTCGAAAATTGACTGGATTTTAGGGAAATTAAGACTGTCACATTGCTTTTTACATTATATAACACTAGCGGCCTGTACCGGCTTCGCACGTGTATAAATATACATATAAACTTTCCTCTCCAAGCATCAGTGGTGTTTATCAAAAAAACCGCATCAAAATCCGTTGCGTAGTTTTAAAGATTAAGCACTTTGTTTTATTATATGTAGTGACTAGCTGTTACCCGCGGCTTCGCCCGCGTATCTACTTATTTGATATTTAGCTCTCCAACACTATTCGTTAAAATTTTAAGATAAAATGTAACCTATATCGCTATCCAAAGTTTCATTTTTTTTAAATGTTAAAATCAATTTAGCAACTTTGCCGTCAAAACTGAACATACACTTTCTCTTTCACCTCAGATTCTCTTTTCTAATTTCACCTCAGATAAATAGTAGGAATACGTTATTGTCTCCACAGTTTTATCTGCACTTCAGCAAATCCTGTGAAATTAAACTGTATAGCAAGTTATGGAAACCTCTAACAGATTTTTTTTCGAAATTTTAGAAATATGCATATCGTCTCTGAGGTCTAACCGTGCGTCTTCGGAATGACTTCTTGGGATCTTGGGTTCGATCTCCGGTCCGGGCAACAAAAAAAAAACAAATAGAAATTGTGAAGTTTCAATTTTCTACTAAAAGTAACGTTGCCACTTGCCCGGGATTGGATAAGTGCCCGGTTGGCTACAGGATTGTCATCTATCAAATTGGACTTAATGTCTTCGGCTAGTCGTGAGCGCTCTGGTTGTGCAGTTAGGCAGAACTTCGGGGATATCTTCAGAAACTTACATTCAGAAATTGTCATCTACCAAATTGGATTTAATGTCCTCGGCTAGTTGTGAGCACTTGGGTTGTACAGTTAGGCCGAACTAACCCTTCGGGGATATCTTCAGAAACTCACATTTAGAAATTGTAGCAACAAAATTAAACTCTTCAGCTTTTTAATATTAGTATGAACAGATTCTGTTATAACTTTGACCTTGCACAGAAAAATGTCCTGACATAATGACGTGTCTACCTACTCCAAACGACGTCATTTGAAAACAATTATTGCATTTGCCCATATTGCTTAAAAATCTTTGACATTCATCAGAATTGCACAGTAAAAGCTCGGCTCAGCCGGTTCACCAACTTTATTTCTATGGTTAGTGTCATTTTGTCTACAAATGTAAAATAAGGCAAAAGATTAAATTTTTAAAAAGATTTTTATCTTATTATGCCGAAGAAGTATAACTTCTAACGCGTGTACATAAGTACACACACAGTTTTTTTTTAATGTTGGTGCATAATAAAGTGTATTTATTAATTCATACATTAAATTAACACTTCAGTTTCAAGAATAATATTATTTTTTTGTAATATTTTATGAGGATATAAAATGTAACCCCATTTAAATCGGATAATGTTTCATTCACAAATTTTATATTAATTATATTACGTATCTATTATAAACTAAAAATGATCACGAAAGCTTGAAATTTATTTGAATACAAACTTTGAATTATATTAAAATATTTTAAAAAGGTTAGGAATGTACTTGAAATATTACATTTAATAAAATTTACTGAGCTATAAAAACTGAAAAAACCCTCAAGAACTTTTTGAGTAATTAGCTTATAAAATTAACATCGTCAAAAGTTTCGTGCATAAGCTTTAAAAATGTAACGAACTTTTTACAAACATTTTATCAACGGTCACTTTTTAAGATCATTATGTAAAATTTCACTGAAAGTTATGCTTGTTATTTTATTTAACTTAATGCAGTCATTAAAATATTTTAATTTAACGAGTAACTTAAAGTTTTCCACCATTTTAAAGGTTCTGTAGTTATTGCTCACAAATTTAATTAAACTAACTAACTTAAAAAAAATTAAAGTAAAATCTTTTAAAAAGCGAAATCTTGAACAGGTTTTTTAATATCAGAGTAGAGGTCGGATAAGCTAATTTACTAATAATATATATTTAATAATCACTTGCCACTTCGTTGGTCGAGTGGCTAGCGTACAAGCCTAACTATACCGATCAACCACGAGGCTCGGGTGCGATTCCCGACGGGAACATTTGTGTGATTAATATTTAGATGTCTGCATTTCCGGGTCTATGTGTTTTTTAAATTTATCGTGGTATCTATTTAAGTATTTCTATGTTTTAGTATCGTTAACTAACACCTTTAACGTAAGCATATAATTTGGGATTAAATTCAATTTGTGTGACTTGACCATGAATGTTTATTGTGTTAAATATATTATATTATTTTAAGAGTTCCGTAGTCATTGGTCACAAGTTCGAATAAATAAATTTTAAGTCAAAATCTTTGAAAAAGCAAAATCCCGAACTGTTTTTAAAACACACAGTAGAGATCGGCTAAGCTGAATTAATAGATTTCACTAGTCAATTAGTCTATACTAACAATAAAAAGGAACTATTTGATCGTTAGTTTGTTTCGATTGAGTCTCCGAAACTACTGGATCGATTTTTAAGTTACTTTACTTATAGCCACTTTCTACCAAGGAAAAATGCCACGAGCCAACGGGGACCGAGTACAAATTATCTCTTTGTTGTTATATATGTCACAAAACTTCTAAACGGCTAAACCGATTAGTTTGAAATTGAGGTGGGTATTTCGATGGTTTCATGGATGAATAAAAATACAATTGAACCCGCTAGGTGGCGCTGCTGCTGGTATAACATCTACACTATTTATGCTACCAATAAACAGGAAATCTTTATTTATTTGTCTGTATTGAATAGGCTCCGAAACTAAGAGCCTTATTTCCAAAATTCTTTTACAATAATTAGAAGCCGACATTACCAAAAAAATAGAAATATGTCCATAGACAAGAGAGAACGTATAGTAGAGAAAGTAACAGTATCTTCACGCCCATATCCCCGAAGATGTAGGCAGATGCACAACTAGGGCACCTACGACTAGCCGAAGACACTAAGTCCCACAATGTGATAGGTGGCAAACCTATCGCCAACCGGGCACGTATCCAATCGCGAGCAAAGTTTTTTTATTGGAAATTTGAAAAATTGGAAACACCCAATTATTCTTTTTTGGTGCCCGACCCGCGAGTCGCACCCGGGCCCATGAAGTTAAGTCTAACAACTGAACCGCTAGACCATTACTACCACTACCACCACTGCCACCACTAGAGAGAGTCAGCAATATTTGAAAATGACGTCAATTCTTTGTTGGGAGTGTAATAAGTATCTAATATTAATATAGCTTCGCAGTCCAATGTACAGATACGACACTAAAATTTATGTCACTCTAATGTCCTGAAGTTTCTAGAAACGAGGTTACCACGGTCGCCAGAAACGCGAACGATGCCACTTAAGATTTGCGTGTAAGCTCGAAAGTCGCTGCAGCAGAATTTCACAAATGTTCCAAATAAGACCCTTTCCTTGACGCATTAAACCAGTATTATTTTAATAATACTGTTTACGGTTTTGCTATCTGAACTAAAGGTCGTCTTTTTACATAGAAGCACTGAATTGCTTGATTATTGAAATAATATTGCGTCAGGTTAACAGAATATTGCTTCAAATCGTAATAGGTGCATGATCCATTTATTAGTACAGCTGACTTAAAGAATGTTAGGTTTCTTTAAATAAATACATGATACCAAAACTTTGGACCACTTTTTACGAAAATTGCGCTGACGCAGGAGCATAAAATTTGGCACACTTATAATTTAGGTGTAGGAGTGCAGAAGGCTAATATTTTTTAATAATAATGCTTAGACATCATATTAAATCAATAAATGAAACATTACCAACACTACCATGCATTTGACACACACAAACAAATATATTGATGTTGACGATAAAATATTACAGATGGCGCACTAACTAATCAGGAAACAAAGTATGTGGTCTTAAGAAATGAAAATGGCGTTCTTATCAACAAGATGTTAAAATTTGGATATTAAAATATTGAAATGGTCGAATTTCGACCAATGGGCGACCACTAGTCATTTATAATCTGCTATTTGTTCAGTCAAATTTCATTCCACCATTCAGTTTGTAATGGAAAAATTAAAATGTTACTTTTCCTAGTTTCCTACGTACGTGTCCTGGTTCCGAGATACTTTCCTATTAGTCTTCAGCCAAATCAATTAATCCGTTCTTGAGTTATAAATAGTGTAACTAACACAACTCTCTTTTGTATAATATATAATTTTGTATAATATATAGCATGTATAGTCAACTAACATAAGGCTATAAAGCATTTGTATAGTATATTATTCTTTATGTGGTACCTACAAACTCCACTCTCTGTTGACCCAATGGTTTACTGGAGGTGAATGCCTATAGGCATTAGCTTCGCCTTTCTTGCAAACTGATTTTGTCCAGTTTACAACAAAATTAATCAAAAAAG
Organism: Calephelis nemesis; assembly: GCA_002245505.1. NCBI lineage: Eukaryota > Metazoa > Arthropoda > Insecta > Lepidoptera > Riodinidae > Calephelis > Calephelis nemesis. The sequence goes on along the minus strand of NJDD01001179.1, from coordinate 184,808 downwards.
TTTATTTTTTCCAGTTTTATGGCGCTTAATTTTTATATCAAATTAATAAAAAAATTGCATGCATAAAAAAACAAACAAACGATCGCCTCTGTGCTCTAGCGTTCCGGGTGTGATTTGACTTCATGAGGTCCCGGGTTCGTTTTCCGGGTCAAGCTACTAAAAGAAAATGCAGTTTTTCTAATTAAAAAATTGTTCCTTAGGATTGGATAAGTGCCCGATTGGCAATATAATTGCTACCTATCACACAGAGGGACTTAGAGTCTTTAGTTATTCATGGGTGCCCTGGTTGTGCCTTTGCCTACCTCTTCCGGGGAAATGGGCGTGAAGAAACAAAACAAAACTCATTAATAACTTACACGGCGACATAATTCTATCAACGACCGGAAGAACAATCGGATAACTTATAAATTCATCCTTAATGCCGCTACATATGTCGCGAGTTATCAGGGTCACGCCCCCAAAGGATAAATCAGTAAACCTAACACGCGCCCAATAAATCACCGAGTAAATGGGCCAAAAGACAGTATTGCCAGATTCCTTTTTTAGGTTCCTCAGAATGATAAATTTATTTCCCAATAAAAATGGAACATGCTGTATTAGTCGAATTACGAAGCAGATTTCACTAGGAACCGATTTACTAAATATATATCATTTTTTATGTTATTAGATAAATAACTGTCTTACTTGTAGGTTTATGTCCGTTGAGTAGAATAGGGCACCTGCCTCTTTGCCAGAGAGCTTGTGAGAAAAGAGTTTAGCTTAAATATTTAATTGTCAATAAGTCAACTGGTAGTAGAGCATTGTGCAGCAGCTCACCTGGAATGTAATCCACTACCTTGCCTATCCCTGCCGCCATAATGATTGTCATGTATCCGTCCAAAGGGCAGGGTAGCTTATAGGCTTACCTAAGATACTGAAACCTATAACATCTATGGCATCTATAGGCTACAATTGTGTCTTACCATAAGAGAATTTTATGCTTTTGTATACTTAAACAAATACAAATCCGATTTAAATCTTCAATTTCCATGAAATCGATATTCAAGAATAGAATATCCCTACTATATGTTCAAAGATTCTTCTACACTCCGAATTTCAAATTATTTGGACACTAACACTCGTATTCAAGAAGATACTTTGGTAAATAATGAACAAACACTGTGCGAACTACAATACTTAGCTATGCGTTTCTTAGGTCCAATTCATGAAAAAGACTTACTTTTTCATTACTTAGCCAAGTAAGCTTCTTGGATACGGTATAAGTGTTGTTATGTCATAACAAACTTAAAACTTAAAAAAAAATATCTTCACGTTCTTATTTCCCCGAACGGGTAGGCAGGGACACAACCAGGGCAGGTGGCAAGCCCATCGCCAACCGAGCACATATCCAATTCCGGGCAGCGTTAATTCGATAAGAAAGCTATTTTTTTATGTTTTCCGACCCGGGGATCGAACCCGGGACCTCAAGAAGTCAAGTTCGACGCCAGACCGCTGGACAACAGAGTTTAAAAAATACGGGATAATTTGTAAGCATTTTACAAATCACTAAACAATAAAATTAGATTAGTCTACGCCTTAACGAAATACAATTAACGTTTTAACTTTTACCTCTTTCCCACGGAAAACTCTTTAGTGAGGGGATAAAGTGTAGTCTACATCCTTTTTTTAAACATACGAGTACCTGATGTACCTTCCAGATGAATTTAGTTTCGATCAGTTTAGTGGCTTCGGCGTAAATCACAATCGCAATTCTGACAGACAAATATTCTTAAAACGCTTAAAGCATGTTTTAATCACCAACAGCTATTTTTTTATATAAAAAAGCTACATTAAAAAGACCAACTTCAGAAATAAAAAAATAATAAAGATTTAATGTTAATAATATACTACCTATTATTTATTAGTGTTATTAACTAATAGGTTTTAAGTTGGTGCCAACCCTTAAACTAATATAAAGTATCTTCATACTTCCATCTTACATTTATATGTGCTATTTTCTAATAGGTTTGAAGTTGGTACCAAGCCTTACACTAATAATTATAAGTAAGTATTGGCTTGGCATCGACTTCAAACTTATTAGTAAAGTCACATATAAGTAATAGGTAGCAATTAATTAATATTAAATCTTTATTAATTTTTACTTTTTAGTTTTGAAGTCGTTAGGTTTTTTATCGTAGTTATTTTTATTTAATTCTTTTTTTTTCGTCGCCTCTGTGGTCTAGCGGTCCGGGTGTTGGAATCGACTGCATGAGGTCTCGGTTTCGAATCCCGGGTCGACCAACAAAAAGAAAATTGGATTTTTCCAATTTTCTAATAAAAAAAAAATGTTAGTCGGGATTGGAAATGTGCGCGGTTGGCGATAGACTTGCCACTTATCACATTGTGGGACTTAGCGTCTTCGGCTAGTCGTGGGTGCCCTGGTTGTGCCTCTGCCTACCTCTTCGAGGATATGGGCCTGAAGATACTTACTTACTTACATCGGGATAGTAAGCAGATAAAAGAACTCTCATAAAATAAAAACGAATGGGCCTATCCAAATCAAATTTTTATGGGACCAATTCGAAATTATTCCGCACATCAAACAAAAAAAAATACGTTAATCTAGATGTAACAGCATAGATATTAGACAATTTAAAAAATACCTTTTCACATTTTATGTATCACCATATTTTCTTTGTGTCTGCTTATAACTTCATACATTGAGAGCTTTTTGCTGTCGAATTTTCTGTTAAATAACTTATCACTCCAGATTATAAGGTAATAGAAATTTTGGTTTCACTTAGACAAGTAGAGGAGATAGGCAGGGGCACAACCAGGGCCCTCACGACAAGCCGTAGACACTCAATCCCATAACGTGATAAGTGTCAAGCCTATCGACAACCGGACACGTATTCAACCAGGGCAAAATGTTTTTAGGTCAAAAATTGAAAGAACCACATCATTTTTTTTTTGTTGTCACTAACGACGAATAACAAATAAGAAAAAACTACGATAACATTAGGAAAAACAACATTTTAATTTTTCCCATATAAACTAAACGGGTGGCACGAAGTTCACCGAGACAGCTAGTATTAAATAAACAAACGCTCAACATAAAATGTGGTTTCTAAATAAATATTATGAGTATACATGAACCTTTTCCTGTAGTCATTTTACTTTTCCAGAAAATACGAGCGTCAATAAACATTTCAGGTTCGTAATAACCAAGTTTGTTTTTATTAATATATCTAAGCGAATAAGGCAAATTTATTAACGATCGTAAGTTGATCATAAAAAAGTTTGTTTATTTCTATATAACTCCTTTTTAAGCTTGGTAAAATACGGAGAAGTAATATATTTTTTTACGATGTCGTGTATTTCGCTTTATAGTTATTAATATACTGTTGGCAATCATGAATGTATCCAGTGTATTATCTGTCTTATTATACTAAATTATATCATGTTGTCTTAGTTGTACATCGGATTGTATTTATTAATCAAGTATTTATTTTAGCTATTATTTAAACCATTTGTTTTTGTCATAAAGTAATTGCCGGTACTGCTATTGTTAATTTAACTATCTGAATATCCGCTTAAATGTCATGTTGACCGCTAAAAGAAGTATTGATGTCGACTAAAAAACTTTATAAATAGTTTCGTTGTGGCAAGATGGCCACAGTCGTCGTACAATTTTGAATCAGTAAATATATTTGAAGATATAAGCAAGACTTGTTTTATTGGAAGACCTCAACAATACTGCTTTAGTGAATGTTAACGTGTATTTGAAATCCTAAAAGTATAGTGCACATTTGTACGGGCCGGAACGAAGCACATTTTCGGGATAGGTAGAGTGCCAAACCTCACTGTTTCGTGCAGACCTACCTTGTCTCCTCTACATTAATTACCCTTTTTATAGAAAATTTCGGAGACTTGACACTACCTTCGGATAACACCCAAGTGATTTGATCTTGGAATGTCAACTTAGGTCTTCTGGCTTACAAAAGTTACGCAGTGGGTGGAGACAAAGTTTGGAAAAGGGTGGTATCAAGAGTGTCTGAGTTGAGATGTTTGCATGATAAAAGTTATGACTATGAAGAAAAACTAGGCAGGTCTGCAAGGGTCGTGACATTGGGCAGTCTATACTCTCCTTGTAAAGCAATTATGTATGTGTAACTCAGGACAAATAAAACAAGTTAATCTAACTCTAAAACAAGCAAATTGTATACTTGGGTTATGGATGTTGGTCAACGATACTAATACATAGAAAATACCGAAACGGATACTGAAATATATTATCACCAAAACCCATAAATTTTGATATCCAAATGTTCAGCACACAAATGCCTGCCTCCTTTGGTTATCGAATCTACATCTCGACGTTGATTGGTGACGTTGGGTTTGTACGCTAACCCTAATAAAAATGTTGGTGTAGCAAAGGATATTACATAACTTCTGACTAAAAGCGAAGCAAAAGAAATAGAAAGTTATAGGAAACGATGAAAATATCATCTTTTATTTATCACGATGGCTATTGCTCCATCGTGATTCTAACAGATTCGGGGCTTTTAGCCTCGTTTTTTGATATTTTTATAAGACTTTTTGTTGATAAAAGATATCCTGCATAAGTTTGAGTAATTTTCAATTTGAGTAATTAATTTAATGTGCTTAGCTAAATGGAGTTTGATGTGCATGTCCTCATGCTTTACTGCCTTCCAGTTCGAACACCATAGTGAGGTCATGGCAGTTAAAATCCGTTTAGGTAAGTTTTTACATGCTTTTATCAGTGAATTCTATTTTAATTTTGCCTCTTAGTACTATTAGAACAAAATAAGCTATCATAATCATCATAACATTAATTTTAGAAAAACTAAGTACATAGTGTAAAAAAAGAATATCTTTCCGCTGTTTGTCCCTATGTTTGGTTAAATCTTTGAAACTATGCAACGGATTTTACTACAGTTTTTAATAGATAGCGAAATTCATGAGGAAGGTTTATATATTATATATAATGTATAACAAAATGGAAGTTTGTGGAAGTGGAAGGAAGGCAAAGGCACAACCAGGGCACCCACGACTATCCGAAGACACTACGTCCCACAATGTTAACGCAGTTTGTCAATGCGTGCAAAGCTAAGTCGGGCTGCTAGAAAACCGATTTCTTTACTAGTTAAAAAAAACTCATACACGATGAAATCGAGCATTCAAGAAAATTAACGTTAATACTTAAGGGTCCATGTATGCTAAAGTACGTCAGCAGTATAATGTTTTTTTTATACAAAGCCATCATGGATCTTGGTGACAAAATACACAAGATTAACATTAATATACTTTATAACACTAGTGTTTCCAAAACACGATTCATTTCACTTTGCTCGATAGAAAAAAATCAAAAAGTTAACCTTTCTTTGAAAGCAAAACCCGACTATCTACTTCAATTAAAAAAAGTATAAAAACTGAAACACTTAACTTTTAGGTATAATTATGAAATCATCACTATTATGAAAATATCGACACTAGATTTAACATAAACATAGATAAGTACTATACCTAAAAGATAAGTGTTTCAGTTTTTATACTTTTTTCAAATTACTTTTATAGTGTCAAAAATAATTATTTGTCGCTTAAGACTCTTCTGGCTGACTAAGTATGGGGCCTTAAAGTTAAAAAGTCATCAATTCTGTGTCAAAATCATAGATAGATCATTATTAATATTATTTTTATTATCAATATTAAATCTATTAAATTTTTTACCATAACATTATTTTAAGATGAGTGTACGGGCTACGACCGTACATTGATCATATGCGTAAGCATAATGCAGCATCAGCAGTTTGGTGTCGCGGTCGCCGACCGCAACTCACATAATTTTCATACTTTTCATCAGTTCGTATTAGACCTCCGCGTCGTACGTTCTCATCAAATCTATATCATGATCAATATCAAGATCAAATCATATTAATCAATCGCGTCGCTCGTCTAGCCTCTATCATAATCAATCAATACTAATTAATCAAATATCATATAGTCATTTTATCATAGTTTTAAGATAAATCAATAATCAGTGTTTGAGTCATAGAACTATATAGTAAATAGTATCAGCAAGTCCCGAAAAGTATCATTATTTCAATCATCACTTAATTATCACAATCATCATCAAAAGTCTGTAGGACGCTTGCGAAAGCCCCTACAATGAGTAATACATATTAAAGAAAAGACTAGATTTGCAATTTGCAATAATAAAATGCCAATACGATGCCATTAAAACATCAAAACATGTAAAACTTGCCTACACACTAAAACCATTACCTACATATTGATTTTTTAACGAAACAGTAAACATTTACGAAAACATAATAAGCTGCAAGTGAATGATAGCTTCTAAAACGTATATTAACTCTCTTTTTAATACTTGGGCCAACTCCCAATGGAAAAATCTATCAATTGAATGGAAACAATACGATGTGTGTCAAATATTGTGGATGTATGTCAAACGTAGAGTCAAGTACGTTACATAATCCAGTAATGCGTCTGGATTGGATTCAGTCTGACCCACTTTGAAGCTCTGGTTTTAAAAATGTATTCACTTCAACAACTTCAACTAGAATTCCTCGCGAATTAAATTACCATGTAAACAGTTTTTTGGTTTACTGTCATTTTATTATGTTTTAAGCTAATTTCACACTGCAAATAACTTTGTACTTTTAACCAACTCTCAAAAAATGAGGAAGCTTTTAATTGGCCTTTTTTGTAAAGCTCAAAGAATCAACTGTGCACTCCAATGGAATGCGACCCTACCCCCGCAGTACATAACGGTAGCATCTTTGTTACTGATAACAAACCGATCTTTTACATCATAAAAATAATAAATTAATGAAAAATGATGAATGAAAAATTGAAATTGACAAAATATAACGATCCCCCGTGTTGGTCCGGGCTCCTTTGTAGAATAGACCATCTGCCTTCCTTGCCGGGCAGCTCGTAAAAGGCGAACAAAGGTTCACCGTCACTAACACCGTGACATTTTACTAGGTGGTAGAGTTTCACAGCGACTCACCCGGATTGGTACCACCGCCTTACCTATTCCTGCCGCCATAACGTCATGAAGTGTTCCGGTTCGGAGGGTAAGGTAGCCGGTAAACTTACTTTTGCTCGAGGCCTAACATCCCGGTCTCTGGTTGGCAACGCACCATTACCACCTTTGGTGTCTCTAGGCGGCGGGAATTTCTTACCATCAGGAAATCCGTCTGCTTGTTTGCCTTCCTATATCATAAAAAAAAAATACAACTCGAGGTGCAAAAGGTTTTGTGCTGTAGCGTTTGTGTTGTATGTTTGCTACCCGATTACTCGGCCAATAGCAAACACATTTTAATGGTTCTTTTTTAGAAATATAGATCGTGATTCCGAGATTTTTGCGTGATAGTTATTTCATTTACTGAATAATGCATAATTTTTCGACTATATTAAAATCATCAGTGACCAAAAATTTAAACATTATTAAGAATAACTAAAAACTACTATAGTCTGTTTATTTTAACAAACGAGTACCAAGTTCATTTTAACCAATCAGAACGCGCCTTTAGAATTTGATAATGCGCACAAAGCGTTCTGATTAGTAAAAAAATCTTTACGTTGATTACGTGGAGCAATAGTAATGCAGAATAATTTATACACTTTATACACAAGTTTCAACCGCGTATTCCTAAAGTATTGGTAATAAAATAAATATGGATTTCGGAAACATGATCTATCTTTTTAAAATTTTACAATACAATTTAACAACTCTTTATTTTGCACCAGATACAAAGAAGTTACAAATACATCAAATAAGCTAAAACAAAGATACATGAAGGCGGTCTTATCGCCAAGTCAGCACATTTTTCAGGCAACCCTGGCAACGTAAACGAATGGAAAACCTATTTTTGGAGCTTCTTAATACGTAATAAAGTTCCTTTAAAATTTAAGACGTCACTTAGTATTGTAATAAAATTTACTTTATCTCGACTTTAAAATTTACACGCCAAGTTAATGAAATTCAATTTTAAATGGCGACATTTTACACACCCTCTAAAAAGACAATTAATTTTGTAATTACAACACTTTAATAAAACCAAATTAGACAGGTTTACGCCTCACTTCATTTGTATGTGAGTGAAAAATGTCTTAGCTTAGAATCCAGTTACCTTTTTACAACATTCATCTGCTATTTAAGTGAAATGAATTTTTTTCCTATTTTTTGACACTTTTATTATGATAACACTCAATGTTTTGTGTAAGCCCCGAGTTCTGGGAAAAAATTCTTTGGAACTCTTATTTTACGAATAACATGGCGCTTCTTTATATTAAGCGTCTAGTAGACGTGATTAAAAATATTCATCTTGACATAAAAAGTCCGCGCAGACAAGTTAATAACGTTCAACTTTCAATAGAGTCGTTTTACACGTCGTCGCAAAATACTTTTTGTAATTAGAACACTAATAATACTACATGAACTAAGCTTCGCTTCTACTCAAGGTGGGAGAATAATGTCCTTCAGCAGAAGATTCCTTAACTTGATTTTACATGTAATTCAAGACTAGAAATAGACTTAAATTTGGATAAGGATATATTATGCAATTTTTGTCTCTGTATTTTTGTCCTCTGCGGTCTAGCGATTTGTTGTTGGTCTTGACTGCTCGAGGTCCTTGGTTCGAACCCGGGTCGGGCAACAACAGAATAGAAAATGTGTATTTTAAATAACTTAGCTCGGGGCTTGGGTAATGCCCGGTTGGTGACAGGCTTGCCGCTAGCCACCTATCTCATTGCTGGACCTGTATCTTCAGCTAATCGTTGGTGCCCTAGTTGCATCTCTGTCTACCTATTCAGGGATATGGACCCCTATATCCCATATATTTATTTATTTAAAAGAAGGGTGTTAAATGTTATACGATTTTGTGTCTGCCCCATTTCAACTTTTGCGCGGGAAGACGGAGTTCAATGCGAATTTGAAACGTAATGAAAAATATTTAAACCATTCTACCGTAAAATCCAATAAAATCAAATAATTTGTGAAGTTCCTAGGCACTCCAAACTTCATTTTGTATAAAAGCTAAAGACGTGTAGGGGAGATCGAGGTGAGTTGCGACAAGGGAGAGTTGTGACATCATCGATTTTTGAGAATCTATAAACTGTTTGTGAATTCACAATAGTGCACGTTTGCCAGCCGAGACTTGAACTAATGAACGTACACTATTGCGAGCTCAATATCCGTTAATAGGTTCCAAAATTCAACTATGTCTCAACTTTTCTCTGTCACATCTCTCCTCTGTAAAAACTCACCTCGATCTCTCCTAATAAAAAAAGCAGAATTACCAATTTATGTAATTTTATCACTTTAAATATAACAGATATTCATTATAGAATTTAGGATTAATTTTAATAAAATTATTCCAAATTGCTTTCATTATTGCAATTGAATTTGTTTAATTCATTTACTATTCGCTAAATTCGGATAAATATTTAAGTGTAATACAAATGGCACAATGATGCCACATATTTGCACAAATGGTCCGCAGAATTGAAATAAATGAGTATTTGTAATATTTATTTACGTTGATTGGACTAAAGCCAAATAAATTAAAATTATTAGAAGTAATAATTATACTAATGGCTATCAATTAATTACTGCAATTTCTTTCATATTTTAAATTTCTTTTTTTATTAATCTTTAGTTTCCATTTCGATGTAGGGCTATGATGATACAATCAACAAATTTAAATTGCTAGTTGACAGTACAGAAGTGTTTTCTTTTCCTAGTTGATATACATTACTTTACCTATAGTGAGTGCTTAATATAATAAATAAATAAATAAATATCCCTGGACAAAGTTATCCAGGGATATTTGGATTTATTATTTAGATTGTGTAGATACACGTACTGAATCTAACCCCTAAGTAAGCAAATTATATGCTTGTGTTATGGATGTTAGTCAACGATATTATCACATAGAAATACTTAAATAGATATCAGAATAAATTTAATAAACACCCAGACCCGGAAATGCAGACATCTAAAGGTTCATCACACAAATGCCTGTCCCCGTCAGGAATCGAACCCGAGTGTCGCGTTTCGTCGATACATTTAGGCGAGTACGCTAGCCACTCAACCAACGAGGCGGAAATTACTAATATTTCCAATTATTTTACTAGTATAGCTAAAATACCTAGATACCTTTAATCGTTAGCAACGCTATTTTCCGTGATACGATTTAAGGGATTGGAAAGCCGGTAAACATATACATGCAAGCGTTGACATCATAAATTCACTGGAAAAAACACTTAATTACCGTTAATTTTTTATATTATTTTGCCAAAACGAGGCAAATCTGTTTGCCTACATGTAATATTAAAAGTACTAATCCAAGTTTAAGTAACAGGCAAAACTCATACTAAACCAGGTGTAGAGGTTTTACAGCGATCACTCCATTTTCATATGATACCGTGAAGCTCATTACTTTTTATACTTAATACTCAATATTTAGTTACATAGTTCTGGAGAAAAAGTCTACAGTCTTGATATGTTTTATGTGTATTCGTTTAGTTATATTTTAATTTAAAATATAATATATGTATATTTCCGAAGAGGTAGGCAGAGGCACAACTAGGGCACCTAAAATTAGCCGAACACACTAAGTGAAAAGCCTATTATCAACCGGGTACATATCTAATTTCGGGCAATCTTATTTTTTGTTAAAAAATACACATTTTCTGTTTTATTTTATTCCCCGACCCAGCAAGTCGAACTCAGGACCTCAAGACGTCAAGTCCGATGCCGGACCGCTAGACCACAGAGAATTAAAATGTAGTTAAACAAATACGAATTTACATATTATATGTCGGAAAGTCATGAGCCAGGTGTAGCTCCGGTTTGCATGGCAGTTGGCACTCCTGTGAGTGATGTGTTTCTATTGGTTCGCTTTTAGCCGCTGCGACCATTTGAACTATGGCAACCATATTTTTTGACAGTGTTTGGACCGCTGTCTAGTAAGAAGGTCACCAGGTACTGGTTTCCCCCTATTATGGGATGACGAAGGGAGTCAACGGGATCGCGGTTCTTGATTCAATTGTGGGAGTTTTGGCGCCATCGACAGAAAAGATGGTCGAATTTTGTTTGATTATTGAATTTCGTGTTAATATTGAGTGAAATTAGTCAATTTTTGTGGCATTTTGTACAATTTTGTTCAGTGAAATTGCAAAAATGAAATAATCGTGACGAAATTAGCGTATCGTGTATTTCCTCGTTGCCGCCAAATCTCATTACATGAGCTTGTGTAATGAGGCCGCCGCATTACCCAAGAGCTTGACATGACTTACTGACGACTTATGTACGACGACGTCGTCGACGACATACACTGATGACTAATATAAAATTTGATGCAAATTTCTACTTGACGAATGGCAAAATACTAACGTGAAGGCCAAAACTGAAAGAAAGAAAAAATATTCAATTGTGTTTCGGGCTCCGGGTTTTGGGCCTTCTGGAGGGTGCATTATTCGGTCGGCACTTATGCCCAGGGATGGGGTTTGGGGATTTGGTAATGAGTGATTGTGTTGCTACTGTATTGTTAAAATGAAATGACATTTATTTTTTTGAGAAAATAATTAGGTAGATACATTTTACCATTTAAATCATGCAATCACATCTCCAAATCAAATCACAAACCACACTTATTTATACTTTTACTAAGCTTTATAATTTCTTACAAATTATTGTAAAGGTTTGTATTTAATCCTATCTACCGTACACTACTCCTTTTTTTGAACCCAAGCCAGTCAGAAGGAATGTCACAAAACAAAATTATTTCTTTAATAAAAGTAATGATTATATCATAAAAAAATATTGTTTTTGTATTTAGGCTTGTCAGCAAAGAAAGTATTTTACATTATCTTGTTTTATATCTAATATAAAATCAAATACTATTAATATAATACTTTTATTGTTATGTTGGGTTTTACGATATGGTTGTAAGAATAGACCGTCAGATTCATCGACTTTTAGCTAGATTGTATAAAATTTAAAATTATGGCATCGTTTTTTTCCAAAAGTACTGGCCTCGTGCGACTGTGCACAAATAAACTTAGGAAAAAAAGAAACTATAATTAAGAATTTATATTTGCAGAATGCGGAAACCGCTAAACATATTTACGTAAACGCTAACAAAAAAAAAACATCTTTAATTTTTTATCGTTTTTACAGTCAACGTGTATTTTTTGCCTTCAACAGAGGTTATTTGCCTTTCTGTAATATAATATTAAAGATACTAATATCAGAGATTAAACTCAGTTTCACGCTAGGCTCATATTAAACCAGGTAGAGGTTTTACAGTAATCGCTCCATTTCCACATGATTGCGTCAAGCTCATTACTTTTTATTATCCCAATTACCATCTACTTTCACCTTTTTATCACGTCGCCAATGCTTTTTGTTGGATGATAAGTGTCATAAGATTTCCCAAATTTTATGTTGCTTAATTGGAGAGTTCATTTTATTTGAACTCTACCTTTATAACTGTCGAATCTTTATAACTATCTTCAACCCTGCATTCCCTTTAAGGCGGACAGATGTACAAATAGGGAACCAACAATTATCTGAAGGTACTGCGTATCCCCTTTATCATTAGACTTTTACAAAAAAATCCTTACAAACATGATTTGAAGCAGTACCTGTCGTTTTTGTTGACAAAGTATTCTCCTAACTAAAGTGAAATTTTTGAAAAAAAAGGTATCTTCACGGCCATATCCCTGAAGAGATAGACAGAGGCACAACCAGGGCACCCACGATTACCCGAAGATACTAAGTCCCACAATGTGATAGGTGGCAAGCCTATCGACAACCGGGCACATATCCAATCCCGAGCAACACTTTTTTTTATTAGAAAATCAGAAAACCCTAATTTTCTTTTTCTTGCCCGACCCGCGATTCGAACAAGGGATTTCATGCAATCTAGTCCAACAACTGAACCGCTAGACTACAGCGGCGATATTTTTAAAAATTGTGAAATATTCCGAGCCCAGGAAATGTGATCAAATTCAAATACGTCTGTTTTAAAATAAAAGAATAAATGTTTCCACATTGGTATAAAACATTTTTTTTTAGTTTTAAATTGTGAAATTATAAGATTATTCAAATAGAGCAGTTACACTAGAAGGCTGGCGGCATGAATCTTAACTAATTTGATTTCACGAGTGAAAAACTGATGTGTTATTGAGCCCCTCTCACTCTCCCTCACCTCTTTCGCATTCCCTATCTCTATCTCTCTCACTGTGCGTGAATATGTGTGTGTGTGTTTGTGTGTGTGCATGCGTGTGCGTTTGTGTATATATGCGTTTGAGTACGTGCGTGCGTGCGTATGTGTATGGCATCATAATTTTTGAACGTATAAACTGATTTGGACGCCGATTTTTGTGGTTGAATTATATGGTCGAAATAGTTCCTAGCTACAATCACATGTAGGTTTAGTCGAGTGAATTAAGCATCGTACCAGTTTCGTCAGAGCGTGTAACTTCCATTAAGTTCTGAATTATGGAAAATTACACAAGAACACACGTCACTGTTGCGTAATAAATTATGTAAAATATTACTCGTTGGAGCGGTCTTTCATTTGCAATTTTCCATGATTGTGTAAAATGCTGTCTTTGAACATTAACTTGCAGGCAGAAAATTTATTATATCGAAATACTAGCGGTCCGCCCCGACTTCGCACGGGTATAGAATATACATATAAACCTTCCGCTTCAATAACTTTATCTAATTTAAAAAACCGCATCAAAACTCGTTGCGTAGTTTTAAAGATTTAAGCATACAAAGGGATATAGGGACAGAGGAAGCGACTTTGTTTTAAAGTATGTAGTGATAAAATCGTTAATTGTATTTAACCCCTGACGGAAAAGACAGAGAGTGTTATGAGATAGGCGTGTGTGTATCTGTCTGAGGCATCGTAACTTTGAAGCGGACGGAATGCTTACTTAATCAAGGTGGATCTAAACTATATTATTATATGTTAGTTTTGTCGGGGTTTTGTTAATAGATTTAGTTTTAGTGTATTTCCTCCGAGTTGGTTCGGGCTTCTTTACCGTCTGCTTTTCTGCCAGGCACACCTTGTACAAAAAAGCGAGCATAGGCTTACCGTCACTAACACCGTGACATATAGTTGGTAGAATTTTGCAACAACTCACCCGGATTGGTAAAAAAAAAGTTATAGATTGCAGTTGCTTATAGCTTTACCCACAGATCAAAACGATCGCGTTGAGACTTTACAATAATCAAAAAATTCAAAATGTTCGTAGGTCAATACAAAACCTGTAAGCATAAACCATAAAAAATCGCATCGAAATCGGTCGATTCCTTTAGTAGTTATGGTATCAAATGCAGCCACACACAAAAACATACATTGATACGTTAAATTGAAAAATACCCCTTTTTTTCAACTAATAACACAAACACGTAATCTACAAACAAAAAGGTTAGATTAAATTCATGTAACTTGTCGATGGATATTATTTATTCCTGCCATAACAACTTTCGCATTATCTATTGTATTGTTCTAGTTTGATTTCATAATTGTTATTATTCTGTTCCAGTTTAATTACACAATAAATTATTCCATAATACATTCATTTAATCATTTATAAAAGAAGTAAAACTGTGATTAGGTTCAAAATTACAGGTTTCATTTTAACTAGTTTGAACTAGGTCAAGAGTCTTGAAAGTTCTCTAATGAGGGTATTTTTATGTCAAAAGCCGTATTTAAATGTAGCCTTGAATTTCAGGTTTTAGTGCTTGAGATACTTGAACAGTTTTCCTTTTTATGCTTATAGATAATTTTACTAACTTATTTATACAAATACTTTTCCACCTCTTTCTATTTAAACGGAATACTCTCTTTTTGAATTTGTTTTTTTTATAGTTTTGACATTAGTGTTAACATTTGCCATTAGTCAAGTATGAATTTGCAACAAGTTACCAAGTTAACAAGATTAACATAACCGGGCTTAATGATTCACAATTGGCCTTACCTATGCCACCGCCTTACCTATTCCTGCCGCCATAACGTCATGGCGTGTTCCGGTTCGGAGGGTAAGGTAGCCGGTAAACTTACTTTCGGTCGAGGTCTAACATCCCGACCTCAGGTTGGCAACGCACCTTTGGTGTTTCTAGGCGGCGTGAATTTCTTACCATCAGGAAAACCGTCTGCTTGTTCGCCTTCCAATGTCATAAAATAAATAAATTTGCAACAAGTTACCAAGTAAACAAGATTAACGTAACCGGGATTAATTATTCACAATTAGTCATAAGTAGCCATAGAAAGAAGGGTCTTGATACAGTAGCCTGTGCACTCGTGCTCATTCAGTGAAATTTGGCGGCAACAAAGAAATGGATGATATATATTATATTAATTAATTTTATACGTACTGAACATAACACGTACTGAACCGGAACACGTACACGGTAAGCATTGGACGTTATGGCGGCGGAATAGGTTAGGTGGTGGTACCAATCCGGGCGAATCGCTGCGAAACTCTATCACCTAGTAGAATGTAACGGTGTTAGTGACGTTAAGTCTATGCTCGCCTTTTACGAGCTGCCTGGCCTGACCGTTTCTTCTACAAAATCCAACCAAAATTGACAAACTTTACTGAATTTATACCTCATGCCGGGACTATAATGTATTACATACATGAAATATAATGAATTCGAAAACCTTAACCACCTTTTCTTCGTTGGCGCCAAAACTCAATTAATTTTAACTACATATATTGAGGTCTAGATAACTAGGCCGTATCTGCAACCCCAGATTACATCTCGTTACGACGAGAATGCGGTAGCGAAAGGCACTTTTGACAGGAGAACTGTCGAAAGTTAAACCCGTGTTGGTCCGGGCTCCTTTGTAGAATAGACCATCTGCCTTCCTTGCCAGGCAGCTCGTAAAAGGCGAACAAAGGTTCACCGTCACTAACACCGTGAATTCTGACTAGGTGGTAGAGTTTAGCAGCGACTCGCCCGGATTGGTACCACCGCCTTACTTATTCCTGCCGCCATAACGTCATGACGTGTTCCGGTTTGGAGGTTAAGGTAGCCGGTAAACTTACTTTTGCTCGAGGCCTAACATCCCGGTCCCAGGTTGGCAACGCACCATTACCACCTTTGGTGTCTCTAGGCGGCGTGAATTTCTTACCATCGGGAAATCCGTCTGCTTGTTTGCCTTCCAATATCATAAAAAAATCGCAATGATTGAAGGAGAATTACTATTCTCCTAAGCATGGATTAAAATTATTTGATGTGAGTGCTATCTTTTTTCAATGAAGCAAAAACCAAACAGATAATTCATTTTAGACTTGTCAAATTATGTCCAGACATGTTAACTTATGACGTTTTTATCAATGTTTCCCGAGGAATAAACTAATCATATGTATAAAAAAACAAATGGCATAAATTTTAATGATCTCAAACTAAGGAATTAAAAACTCAGTTGAAGTGTCAAACACGTTTAATGGTTAAGATAAAACCACTAGTTTTATTAAAAAACATTAATAAATATATAACAAGGAGGTAAATGTGCAACCATTTCGCTTTAGTAACAAAATTTCGGATTGCCCTTACGAATTACAAAATATTTGGCTGTCTGTGTGTTATTTTAATACAATAATGCAAATGTGAATGAATACCCATAAAGATCGAGATTGACATTCCAAGATCAAATCGCTAAGGGATTCCGAGGGAAGTTTCAAGAGTCTCCGAAACTGACGTCTTTTTTAAAAAAGGTAATGAATGTAGGGGAAGCCAGAAAGGTCTGCAATTGTGAGATTTGGCTACTCCGTAAGGGATACTGTTTGACCACTCCGTAAGGGACTTGGCGTTAAGTATATGTATGAGTGTATATAGTGCGGATAAAATGGTATTAAGGACTAAGGATGTAAATAAGAATAAAGATCTAAATGGACTTGTAAATATATTGATATTTCTTTAACTACAGTTTTAATTATATTACAATGTCGTCCAATGCCGTCTTCTTTCTTTCCAGAGGGTAGGGTAGCCCATAGTTGCACAATAAACTACAGAATTGCAACGCACCTGTAACATCTACGGTATCTATAGGCCACGGTCATCTCTTACTATCAGGAGAGCCGTGTGGTTATTCGCTGATCTCTATCATAAAAAGTAACCTACAAATAAATTTGGTATACTCTACAATGTCCATTACGTTTGATAATAGATTGGAACTTGAAACAATTTGTTTTTTGTAAATAGTGTGACTGCGTATAAAGTAAAAGTATCTGTACGCCCATATTCCCGAAGATGTAGACAGGGGCACAACCAGGGCCTCCACGTTTAGCCGAAAACACTTCGAGTAAGTCCGACAATGTCATATTTGGCAAGCCTATCGTCAATTGGGCACATATCCAATCCCGGAAAACGCTATTTTTATTAAAAAATTGAAAATAAGCATTTTCTAGTTTTATTTTTGTTCGACCCCAAGTACAAATCTGGGACCTGAAGATGCTAGACCACAGAGGCGACATTTATCGATATTTTTTCGTAAACTGAAATAGTTTCCCGGTGTATATATTCCGTGACAAAACGGAATTCTTGGAAGAGATAGTAAATTATCAGGTTTTTTCCGCACGTCGAAATGTCGACACTATTAAAGTGAGTGATTCAGCGATGTATCAGCGATTTTGAAGGAAGCATTTGCAACGTTTCCATGTGAAATAAAACTTGTTGTACTTGTTTTTTACTGTATAGTAATAGTTGGCAATAATATTTCTTAAAAATAATGTTTTTCATATATTTTGATCTTTTTCAGATTCATTTCACATTTCAATTTAGTTAATAGTTTTAACCGGGTAATCGTTAATGCAGTACGTAATGTTTACCAATGCCGCCGACGAGAAAAACACGTTCGGACAGGTTCGGACCGTCTAAATTACACACTCTTTTGAATTATAGCTATTGTATTTTTGTTACTAATTTTGTTTACTACTTGTTTTTATGATCGTATCATTATCATGACGACATGATAAAAAATGCAATATTAATTATTTGTTAACGGATTAACGATTAACGTAAACACGCGTTAAATCTTTTGAAGCGTAACGCTTTAATGTATAGCGACTTTAACTTTTTTAGTGACGGATTACGAAGTGACGTTACGGTGACGAAGTTTATTATTTTAATTAACGGTGTCCAGCTTTGCACATAGATACTTTGGAAGTTGCAGGTGCATCGCCGTCTTGTGGCCTATGTGTTAGGTAAGTCAATTGTAACTACCCTACCTCATTGACCGGAACATGACAGTATGAATTGGTAAGGCGGTGGATACCAACACGGATAAATTACAACGTGTCACTTGAGTTTGTTCGTTTGTTTTCTTGTCAATAACATATTTGTTTCACCTAGAGTTTAAAAAATAATTATTCTAGGTGTCCTTACCGCCCCCCTCGAGGGTTCTAACGCCTACAAGGGGTTATCGCCCACTTTGGGAAAGACTGTTCTAGTAGCAGTGGCCTTGTTAACTCACTCAACCTATGCTCATATATTTATATATATAATTATCTATTTAAATCTATATAATTATCTAGTATAAGATCCGGACAAACATGTAAAAAAAGTATGTTTATTATAATTAAATGTAACATTTTAGTACAAAGTTAAAATGTTTGGACGTCGACAGCAAACTTGTTTTACTGAAACACACAACACTTGCCAAGAAATAAGTTTAGTGAAGTTTATTTTGTTTCTATTTTGCATTACAAAGCAGAAACCCGGTTACATATGCTTAAGCTAATAAGGAATGATATTTGAGGCTCATGAGTATCGTCCGTATATAATATTATGTTCCGCGAGAAACATGTTTTCTTAATTAAAGGAATGCTTTTTATTTTCATATCATATCTCTACATATACTCAAATTGTAGAAAAGTAAAACTTTTATATTAAAGATGTTTAAAAGTAATAGGTGCAAGTGACTTAAAAGGGCAGCAGAATTAATTGCTTATAGAATACTTAAAAATGCATAAAAATACTTAAGAATAATTAAAAACACTTTAGAATTTTCGTCTGTCAGTCTGTCTATCGAATACAATTCACGCTGAATCTACTGAGCCGATTGTAATGAAACTTGTTGGGAATCAGAAACAGAATCAGAGCTCAGTATGCATTCTACGTTCCGAGAAACGTTATAAGTTACTTTATATTCTACTTTTTAAAGGGGTTCCCGTGGGAGGAGGGGTAAATTTAAACTAAAAATTAAACTGTATTTCATGAAAGCACAATCATATTTCGTTTCTTTTTTATTGCATACTTTTACAGATTGTTTTATACAATTTTGAAAATAAAATTGAACTTAAAAAGAATACTAGTTTTGTACGGCGTGGGCTATTTAGAGGATTCAGCAGCTTTCAGTCTAATATCACAAATAACGATGATACTTATTGCAAAAAAAAAAACAATGTTTTTTAATTGCGTATGAAAAGAGATGCTATTTTGCACATATTACATGGATAATGGTATTTTTACTGTCTGCAGAACAACTTGGCATTTTGTTATTCCGGCGCGGGTTAAGTGAAGATTTCAATAGTTCTTGTACTAAGAGTGTAGTTCAGAAATAACAAACAGCTCTCAGTGCAACTAACTGTCACAACTTGCTTGTGGATGCGCATGGTTATTTGAATTTATTTTTAACCGAGTCCAAATTTGTCAAACAATTACTTTATGTTCCGATGAATATTATATGGTACTTAATATCTCGCTTATTAAACCGTTTCCATAATAGAGGGATAAAAATCAAAACGCAAATTTAACAACAATAATGAACGCGCATTCCAATTTTTTGTTTTTTTTGTTTTGTGGCAACTAGTATGTACTTTACAGATGGCGCTGCTTTTTTTCCAAGTCCAGTTTAGTAGTTCAGAAATTACAGACATGTCAACTCTTACAACAAAGTGACTAAATAACTTTAAAATCGGAATGTAACGAAATATTTGAACAAATAATAATATCTTCATGCCAAGTTAAGTGCAATGTACGTAGAGAGAATCGAATGCAAAGTGAACTAAGTTCACCGGGTTATAATAAAACTAGCTGCGCCCCGCGGTTTCACCCGCGTAAGTCCCAATCCCGCGGGAACTCCGGGATAAAAAGTAGCCTATATGTTATTCTGGGTCTTCAGCTACCTACATACCAAATTTCATCGTAATCGGCTTTGTAGTTTTTGCGTGAAAGAGTAACAAACATCCATATATCCATACATACATACAAACTTTCGCATTTATAATATTAATAGGATGTACCAGATACTGTATCGTAATCATAACCTACTTATCTACTCACCTCTCTAGTCTTATCTAGTCGCCTCTGTGGTCGAGCGGTCCGGGTGTTGGACTTGACTGCGTGAGGTCTTGGGTTTGAATCCCGGGTCGGCCCACAAGAAGAAAATTGGATTTTTCCAATTTTCTAATAAAAAAAATGTTAGTCGGGATTGGAAACGTGCCCGGTTGGTGGTAGGCTAGTCACCTATCACATTATGAGACTTAGTATCTTCGGCTAGTCGTGGGTGCCGTGGTTGTGCCTCTGCCTACCACTTCGGGGATACGGGCGTGAAGATACTTTCTTTTTTTTTTTTACTTATCTACTTGTATACTTATCGAAACAAAATCAAATCGCGCATGAAAATAAAATCAAGTCAATTTTTTAAATTATTTTATTTTATTTGCATAGCTAGCTCATCTTTAGATTGTTTTTGCATTTTTTATAAGCCTCTCAACCATAACAATATAAGAAATAATATTATGTACATTTGACTGTCTAACGTGATCTTAAAAATTTGGCATGAATATGCTTGAAGATCCGCAAATAAAAATAGATTAATTAATTGCTGTTCTTTAAGATCTAAATCAAAGATTTTTTGAAGTTATACTTCTTTTGGCGCGTTAGGAAAAAATGATGATGGTAAATACTTACGATGCGCGTGCACACCGTCACGAAAAACCGACATAATGAAGTTAGCTATAGATAACATTTTAGTTTTTCAAAAAAAGGTACCAACAAAGTAAAAGTATGGACATCTACGTATGTTTGCGTGAGAACTGACAACTGTATTCACAATATTTCTTTATTTCTATGGTTAGTGTCATTTTGTCTACAAATGTAAAATAAGGCAAAAGATAAAATTTTTAAAAATATTTTTATCTTATTACGCCGAATATGTACAACTTCTAACGCGTGTACATAAGTACACACACATTTTTTTTTTATTTTGCACAACGGTCGTACTCAAAGATTAGAATTAAGTTGTATTCAAAGAAAGAAGTTATTTAGTCATCAATTTGATATTTTCCATACAAAATTGTTATTTCACGATAAATTAAATGTTAATTGACGTCTCTGAGCGCACTCGTGAGATTTAGAAAATTAGGTAAGCAACACTTACTTGCCATGCAAACTATTTTTACTAATTTCAGATAGTATGAAGCTTACCGAATCTGCTAGAAACAGAAATCTACGGTTACAACATTTTTATTAACCTATAACCAAAAATTAAAACTTTTCGATAACCCCGACAACACCTAAATTTATTGCGGCTAGGAAAGATTATAGTCACGTCAGACTTTAAACCAAAAGATCTGTCCATCTATTCAAAAAATACACATACACACACACACACATACATACATACACACACACGCGCACGCGTACGCACGCACACACATAGACACATCAAACTTATAATCCCTCTCTTTTTAACCAGGAGTTAAAAATATACATACATAATATTTAAATAATTATAGTTTGAAACAGTTTCATTAAGAAGTTATGAGAAGTTAATTGGAAGTTCAACTTCAACTTTAAGCACATTGATTTTGATTAATTAATAAGTAAGGTTTGTTATTCAAACATAAGGGTTTCAAATACTTATGTACCCAGATACGTTTGTAATACTTAGGGCCACTTGCACGTTCCTGGTTTAAGCATTTAACACTGAGTTAACGTCTAACTCGAGTTAAATCACCTTATATTTGACAGTTTAACTCAATGTCAAATGTAACCCGGGAATGTGCAAGTGGCCCTTAGTATTTGGAAACAAACCCATTCAAAGGTAAGTCTCGTTTTGTAAACGTTCTTAGCATCAAACAAGATACTGTTGTTACAATAGCAAACTATTCTCGTTTGTAGAAATGACTATTTATTGTTAATGCATTCAATCGTAAGTCATTTTACAACAATTTTGTTAAACTCCTGTACATTATTATATTATATTGTCATCGATTTCTCAATTATTTGTCAAGCAATTTTATTTCATATGAAAGAACTTAAGCAATTTGGTCGCGGTAGCGGTAGTGTGGTGGGTGGTGATCACTTTAGGTAGGAATGTCACATGCAAAGGACGTTACGGTTCATATTGTTTCCCAAGCTCTTTATCGTGGTCTAGTCGCGGAAGTGGGCGGTGGGACCGTTAGTCAGGCTTGTCACACTCTGTGTCATTTTAAAGACTATTCACCATATCAGTTTTATTTACGGACACCAAAGCTGGTAATGGTGCGTTATCAACCTGAGGCCATAATGCTAAGCCTCGAGCAAAAGTAAGTTTATCGGCTACCTTACCCTCAAAACCGGAACACGTCTTGACGTTATGGCGGCAGGAATAGGTAAGGTGGTGGTACCAATCCGGGTGAGTCGCTGCGAAACTCTATCACATAGTGAGTCTTAACCTAACCTAAGTCATTTTATAACAATTTTGTTAAGCTCCTTTACACTTTTGAATTATATTATCATCGATTTCTCCGTTAT
Organism: Calephelis nemesis; assembly: GCA_002245505.1. Classification (NCBI taxonomy): domain Eukaryota; kingdom Metazoa; phylum Arthropoda; class Insecta; order Lepidoptera; family Riodinidae; genus Calephelis; species Calephelis nemesis. The sequence goes on along the minus strand of NJDD01001179.1, from coordinate 162,007 downwards.
TTGTTAAGCAATTTTATTTTATATGAAAGAGCTTACTTTCGAAGTAGGCTGGTTGTCACCAAGCGAGTCTCAAAATATACAACTTAGATGTACTTACTTTATGACAAAACATTAAAATTTAATTCGATTTTTTAACCTAGTCATAGGCTAGGTTCTCAATTCTTTATTTGTTTTTTTTGTATGTTTGTTACGCGATCAGTTCGTCAACAGACAACCGATTTTCAGGATTTTTTTAAAGATAGGTCATGATTCAGGGGTCGTACATTAATTATATCATGACTGAACTAGTGCATAGCAAGGCATACATTTTTCCATATAGGAACCATTTTGGTATCTTTTGAAAACAATTATCAAGTAGCGACGTGGTACCAATGTATCAGTTGAAGTCAGTTTTTGCAGTTTTACTGAGCTTATTGCATTCTAGTTATACTAGAATTCAATTTTTGAGATGAATTTACTAAGAGTCTTTTACACGGCCTGGTTAAGTTTGATAACGGCTGCCTGCACGTTACTAGGACATATTTATTAAAGGCCACAATCATGTTTCTGTGTTAAAGCCACAGGTAACTGGTACTCACTAGTACATGTAAAAAGGGAATCCGATTAAACATTTTGGAACAATTAGAAATCATAAGACGCAATAATGATTTCAGAATATTGTTGAATTGAAGAAATAAATGTATCGAATTCTCTATTATCACGAATTTTAACAATGATCGAGTCGCAACTCGCACTGAAACCTACAATCGATTCGTGAAGCGATTACGAATAATAAGTCTGAGGAGAGCGCTCAGCCCATAAAGCCAGGCAAGCTGTAAAAACCGCGAGGTTGGCAGCACATAATTCAAATCATTTTATTATCATTCTAAAAAAAAGCGGTGCAAGACACTTGTGCGTGGTCGTTTATACGGTACGTTCGCTTTTTAGAGGTAAAGTGCGATTTCGTACGCTCTGTGGTGAGTTCTTCGACAAGGTTGGCAAAAGACGTAACAAGATGTATTATTTCTCGACTATATTCGTGATCTGGTCACAGTGGTGGGTGGTGGGAACCTTAAGTAGGGTTGTCACATGCAACAGACGTGATAATTTTTATTGTTTCCCGAACTCTTTATTCGTGGTCTGGTCGCAATGGTGGGCGGTGAGAACCTTAAGTAGGGTTGTCACATGCGACAGACGTGATAATTTATATTGTTTCCCGAACTTTTTATTCGTGGTCTGGTCGCAGTGGTGGGCGGGCAGGTTCTCAAACCTTAAGTAGGGTTGTCACATGCGACGGACGTGACAATGTATATTGTTTTCTGAGCTCTTTATTCGTGGTCTAGTCGCGGTGGTTGGTGGTGGAAACATTGGTTGGGCTTATCAAATTCTTTGTCATTTGGAAGACTTCTCGCCATAACTGTTACACTGCTTACGCGGAACTAGCAAAATGAAGGCTTATTCACATATATTACAATGGATTTTCACAAAATAACGCCTGATTCGATGTAATATTTCAGGTAGAATAAATTTATGTCATTTTACAATACACAAAAATAAAGACATAAATTTTAAAAAGTGTTTAACGCTTATGAATCTTAAACAGTGCAAGTAGTACCTACAAAATTGGTTCAAGTGTTTTCAGTCCGGGAATTTCGATGTCAAATACGCAACTAGGTTTAAACGCTCTCTTAAGGATAAAGTCGAGTTCATTTCTATAAAAGACGAGAAAGATCATGATAGTAGTTACGATAAAGCTGAAGAAATATGTCTCGTAAAACAGTTTGACCCATTGAAAAAGTCTGCGAATTTATAAAAGTTTAATATTCGGATGTCATACAAACTGAACTAATTACCTATTTTAAATTTCACATTCAAAAAATTTTCATGTATTATGTATGGATCTTCACGCCCTTATCTCCAAAGAGTTATTCAGTTCCACAACCACGGTATCCACGACTAGGCGAAGATAATAATTCCTACAATGAGATAGGCAAGCCTATCTCACGAACCGGGCACATTTCCAATTCCGGGCAACGTTATCTTTATTAGAAAATTGAAAATACAATTTTCTAATTTTTAAATTATTCATTTCCTGAATGAATTGAACATTATATGTAATGACAATAATAATAAATAAACCTATGTATTTTTAGTATTAAATACAATTATTTATTTATTAATATACACCGCCTCGTTGTTTGAGGGGCTGGTACACGCTTAGCTTTACCGACCATCCGCAAGGCTTGGGTTCATATCCCAACGGGGTAACGGGGTAACAGGTAAATTTACGTTAGGTCGAGGGCTAGCATCCCGACCTCATGTTGGCAACGCACCATTACCACCTTTGATGTCTCTAGGCCGCGTAAAATCCTTATTACTAGGAAATCCGTCTGCTTGTTTGCCTTCCAATAACATTACAAACAATTTGAAATTCGGCAACATAATGCTTAGAGATTGAACCTGTTAGAGAATTTACTGTTAAACTTCTAAAGTAAATTGATTTCAGATAATATACTGTCTCCAGTTTGTGGTGTTAAGCCAACAAAAACTTGGTAATAGACAATTTCCCTGAACCCTTTGAGACTTTGTAAATATCTGCACATATACGTTATATAATATATAACATTTGAAGAGATAGACGTATCGTTATTCCCATAAGTTTCATACAATAACAGAAGCAGCCCCAGGTGTATTATGCTACAATAGAATTGGTTAACAATCGAATATTCGAAGACACATTACTTAAAGTTACATCACTCAAGCTCAGTGTCATGTTTGTGACAATTATAATATAAACATTTACTCACTTACTTACTTTTTATTTTAATGCTAGATGTTCAATTTGTACTTTGTACCCTAACCATGTGTTACATTCATAAATATCTTCATTATACCTATATATTTAATTGAATTTTTATTAATAAAAAAATATTTCTCCGTTTATTCTCCAGTTTAGCTTAGTTTACGGTGAAAGCAAGTGTTTAGATGTCACGGTGTAAGTGACAGTAAGCCTATGCTTGCCTTTTATGAGCTGTTTTGCAGAAAGGGAGATGGTCTATTCTACAAAGGAGCCCAGACCAACACGAGGATATAAGAAAGTGTCTTAGGCTAGTCGTGGGTGCCTTGGTTTTGCCTCTGCCTACCCCTTCGGGGATATGGGCGTTAAGAAACTTTTTTTATGAGTATTTTATCACTTTTATGATAAGCGCAATGGTACACGTAAGAAAATGAATTGTATCTTATGATGAGAAATAAAGCGAAAGAATTTTGTTTGAAAATGATATCAAGCGTAGTTGAAAATAAAGCCTTTGTGTAGATGAATCCTCTTTTCGAATACAAATCTCTTGAATGTCAAACATTTCATTTGCGAATTTGCTTAATTAACGAATCCTTTCAAGGATTTCAATTGGCTTAACCTTCATTATTTTCCTCAAAGTATATTAATATTTGTCAATAAAACGAAAGTTTTTTTTATTAAATACCAGCAGACCTTGCGAGTTTCGTACGACTTGACATTTATAGTTACTCATAGTCTTCATGGGAGAAACTAAACGCTAGTATTTTTAACAACAATGCTTATGAAGTACATTAAATCAATAAATAAAACATAACCCACACTACCATGCCTTCGACACATGCAAACAAATATATTGATGATAACGATAAAAGATCACAGATGGCGCACTTAAAAGTTTGGAAACAAAGTAGTTGGTCTTGAGAAATGAAGATGGCGTTCTTATCAACAAGACATTGATATTTATTATGGTCGAATTTCGACCAATGAGCAACCACTAGTAAGTATAATTGGACCATCCATTTAGTCGCGATGCGATGATCATGCGAAACTGGGATTCATTTTTATACATATTATACCCCTTGCTAATAAAACTTACACGCCCGTTGATGTGGCGTGTAACTTAATATTTTGTTGGCAAAAGTGAAGTTACACACCAGATCAATGGGCGTGTAAGTTTTATTAGTAAGGGGATAGACAGTCACAGTGTTATTTTTATGTTTATATGATACAAACACGTCGACGGTAATACCGATAATAGTGAATACGTATCGCTAATAAACATCAAAGTTGGCAATGGTGAGTATGTTTATGTTCGTACCGTAAAATATAGGCAGAGTGCTATGAAAACACCAACCACTAATACTACTACAACAACTAACTACAACTTAGTCTCACAATGTAAAAGGAGGCAAACAAAGCACTTAAAAAAATATGGTTAAAGACAGATTTTATTCCGATGTAGGACCTTTACCACGCTGGCAATGCCGCGGTCAACAACTATTTATCTAAGATAAAATCTAAATCGAATATATCTTACACCAAAGAATGCTTTGTATCCAAAATTTAAAGTTTATTAACCTTTATTAAAAAACCAATAACCCCATTTTAAAGCTTCTTGTACGCATGGTTTGAGAAGAAAAACTGATATTATGTTGATTAAGGAAATAATACTCGTATTGAATTTGCCCTAGATGGGGACTCATGTCAAAGGAGGTTTGTTTTCAAACAAACTTAGGCAAATACAAAAATAAACTCGCAAAACCGCGACCGCCGCGGTCCTTCTCTCTTATACCAAAGAATGATTTGTATCCAAAATTGAAAAGTTTATTAACCTTTAAAAAAACAATGTACACACAATTTGAGAAAGCTAATATGTTAATTAAGCAAATAAAATTGAATTTGCCACAGATGTTTATAGCATCGGGACTCGTGTCAAAGGAGGTTTGTTTTCCTCCTTGATGTTTACTTAATACGTATCTGTGTCTCCTCTGAGATCCCGCGAAATGGAAACACAAAATAAAGTTTACTCAATTTGCTGACAAGAGTTGAGTTTAATCAAACATGTTTTCAATGTTTTTAGATTTAAGCCAAATATTACATTTGGCCAGAAATGAATTCAAATCTTTAATTATGTTTATGTATGTTTAGTAACGCTTGTTTTATTTATTTAGTTTTATTTTATTGGATGAATAGCATATTTTAAACTCATCACGTAATCCACTCAATGGCACTCAAATTATATTTTCAAAAAATATTATGTCATTCATGAAGCTATAACACTATTAGAGGCTGTAATCTCTGAACAAATAAATGATGTTATTTCTAAAATATAGTGCTGTCTCTCCCTAACGTATTGGCCTCTCTTTCTGATAATTGTGCTATTTTAAAAAATAAAAATAATAATAAATTAAAAAAGGTTAAACAAAAAAAGAGGCCAATACATTAGAGAGAGACAGTCGTGTTTGAATATGACATCAGTTCCTTGTTATGAGTAACTTCCAGTAATAATATAACTTAACGGTTACAATAAATTTAAAATAATAGAAAATAGAAAATATAAACAACATAGATACTTAATAAATAACATTAATCTCAACATATTAGATGATAGGAAATAATAATGCTGTTCGGGATATTACACCAAAAGCTATTAGTTCATGCCATTTTTAACAAATAGCTACAATAATTTCATCTACGTGATACTCATATTGTTTCAACATGTTAGTTAAACTCTAGAAAAGTGTAATTCATACACAATCTGTTGAAGAAGTAGAAAGTATTGTAAATTGTAGAAGTCGGAGTTCTGTTTAAATAAAAAAATGTCAATTAACGGATATTATTACATCAGTTGACCAATTTTAGAAGTATAATCATTTCCTTTTTTTAATGGCAAAAGCGAGCAAAAAATCTTTGATAGTAAGAGGTAATCACAGATTTCTTTGTATGTAATTGTAGAAGATTGAGTACTGTGTAAATAAAAAAATGTCGATACGACGATTAACGGATAGTATTACGTCAGTTGACAATTTTTAGAAGTATACCTAACTATTTTTCTTTTTATATGTTAAAAGGAAGCGAACAAGAACACGTCTTCCCCGATGGTAAGGGCCAAAGCACGTAACCGCGTTGTGGCATCGTAGACGTTTCTCTGCCAAAGAACATCGTGAGAAACTTGTTTATTTTTGTTTTTATTTATGATATTGGAAGGCAAACAAGCAGACGGATTTCCTGATGGTAAGAAATTCACGCCGCCTAGAGACATCAAAGATGGTAATGGTGCGTTGCAAACCTCGAGCAAAATTAAGTTTATCGGCTACCTTATCCTCCGAACCGGAACACGTCGTGACGTTATGGCGGCAGAAATAGGTAAGGCGGTGGTACCAATTGCAAGTCGCTGCTAAACTCTACCACCTTGTTTCTTACTTGTTCTTAAAAAGATATTAATTACTCTGTTTAAACGCAGCAGTGACACTGCGATTCATCACCAAAACTCTTTTGACTTATTCACAAATAAATATTTTGATGAAAAGCCACTGACAGATTTAAATTTATTCCAACTTTCACGACGTCAAATATTTCCGTTGAAGCAAACGTAAATAGATTTATCTCTTCAGCAATAACGCGAGGGTAATTTGATCACCGAACTTTTTCATTTACAGAGCCAAGTATTATTCTTTACTTAATTCTATTTATATTACTCAAGTAAGTTTATATTATACTTACTAGAACCATGAGGTTCGTCTTTCATTTTTAGAGTATTTGAATTCATTTTCTAACGCTCATTAGCCTTTTACCGCCTCGTTGGTCGAGTGGCTAGCGTACACACCTAATTATATCGACCAACCGCGAGGTTCGGGTTCGATTCCTGACAGGGGCAGCCATATGTGTGATGAACAATGAAAATATTGATTGATAATGGAATCGGGTTAAAAGACTTTTTTTTTACATAAAATCTATAAAACGTAACAATCATTCAGGTATCAGTTACTTTTATCAGTTATGAATTACACTTGAATATCTTTTTACCAACTTGTTAATACCGACTTCACGCAAACGTCAGTTACCTACTTTTACACAAATCATTAGTCAGTCATAGCAGAGACTAAAAAATCTGATAGAACAACATACCAGCGGGGCTTTTTAGTGATGATCTTTGGGTAGAGTGTACATCAAATAGCTGTTAAATGACGTGTTTTGTATTTGCTATATCCAATGTATTTCTGTTGGCCACAGGAGATAACAAATATCGAAGACGTTATTAGACAGCTATTTGAAAGTAAAGTAAAGAATCTCAACGCCTGTATTCCCGGATAAGTAGGCAGAGGCACAAACAGGGCACTCACGACTCGACGAAGACACTGAGTCCCACAATATGGTGGCAAGCCTATCGCCAACCGGGCACGTATCCAAAAAAGCAAAGTTTTTATAAGAAAATTGGAAAAACTCAATTTTCTTTTTATTGACCGACCCGGTATTCGAACCCGGGACATCAGTCAGTCAAGTCCAACAACTGAACCGCTAGACCACAGAGGCGACAGCTATTTGATGTTCACTTTACCCTATGATCATCACTAAAAAGATACGGAATCAGGCCCCAGGTAACTGATATCTCAAACACTGTGACTGACGTTCAGTCAGTTATAGTTGATCAAATCTGAAATACTAACGTTGGAGCGTTTGTTTCAACTCCAATTTCTAAAGTGCTTGCTGTCATTGACCTGTCAATCGCATATTCAAATAACAGTATCTCTGATAATAAATTCAATTCTCGTCGGTCTTTAAACTTTACGGAATCGAGCTACTTCAAAGTAGTTTGAAACAAATATTATCACAGTATCAAATTGGTCAAACTTGCTTTAGGTTTTTTTAAAATGAATTCAAATTGGTCTTGTGTTCTTGATATTTTTATTAAAATGATAACTTTAATTCACGCCTACTTTACTACCACATCTCGATTTGATAAGTATTTTCTATAAATTTTAAAGAAAGAAAACATGTCAACCCAGACAGGATTTGAACCTGTAACATTTTGTCTCAAGCCGACAAATGCTCTAACCATTTGAGCTACTGAGGATCAAGTCCCGTCGCGAAAATTTTAATTCCTTTCGTACCCGTTCTTTTCTATTCGAAAGGCTGGTTCGAAATGATTCAATTTGAATTTTATTAAAATCCGCTGGTTCGGTTTTTGAATTAAACGTAAAAATAAAGTCGCCTATGTAGTTTAGCTGTCCAGCGTCGTCATTGTCTTCTTGAGATCTCGTGTTTGATTCCCGGGTCAGGCAAAAAAATTGTATGAAAAAAATGTGTATTTCCAATTTTGTAATAAAAATAAACTTGACCGGGATTGGTGATTGGCGATAGGCTTGCAGGAGGTAAGCCAATCACATTGTGAGACTTACTGTCGCTCGCTCGTTGTCGGTGCCCTGGTTGTGCCTCTGCCTACCTCTACGGAGATACTCTGACAAAAGAAAAAATCTGCTCATTTTTGTAAAATAATTGCGTAGCAATTTATAGTTGTGTAGAAAGTAATTGAGTAATTGTTAATGTGGAATTTTTGAATTCGTAACAGTGAGATCCGTGAAAGAGTGGGATTGAAAGCAAGTATTGATGTGAATATGAAACAGAATATGCTATTGACTACATTTTCTGAAAATTCCGTTAGGGACTTGTTGTGAAAATAAGTAAGCAATTCGGAAGATTCTACGATGTTCTTCAGAGATTATAACACTTGGCACCTGATACGTTCTGCCTATCCCGCAAGAGACTTGACCTGAAGATATTAAAAAGGTAACTTTAGCTTTTATCTATTGTGAAAACCACTCAGGGCAACACAAAGTCTTAAATACAAAAATACTGCTGTCATATTTTTAAAGCTACTGTAATAAAAGAAAGTGATGGGCTGCTTATTTCCTATTAAAATTTGTGGAACAGTAATAATGACACAAAAGCGAATTATCAAATTGCAACAACATCACACCATGTAGGTAAGTATATACAGGGTTACTTTGAAAGTACCGGCCAAATTTTAGTATGAGGGTTAAGGCTTAAATAGCACTGTAAATATTACTGCCAAATTGTAATATTTACTTTCATAAATATTCATTTAAAATAGTTCGCAAAAATACTTCACCTGTTATCACGCATTTGTCGTACCTCGTACGAGTCATGACGTCACCGTCCTGCTAATGCGACTGCGGTCTGTAGGTACCAGTTTTAGGTTTTGTTTACGTAACAACCGCGAATCTCGCAGTTTGCGTTAGATAAAAACTATTTAATTTTCAATTTATTTATAATTTTTTTTCCAACTCTTACTGATTCTGAATCGTTTTTCAAAATCAGGCGACTGAATCAGGAAGGACGATTTATATTAAAAGGAGTGTGCTTACCAAAATTTGTAGACTCCAAGAAAATGCACCTGCAAACAAACATATACACACTGTAGTATAATACAGTATCGCAAGTACACACAATTCATAGGTTTTAGTTCGCAACTGATGCATCACTAGGATAAGATCAAGTCAGATTTTAAGTTAGCGTTATTGAAAACACGACATTTTATTTTTTTTATGATGTTGGAAGGCAAAAATCTAAATGTACCCTCTACCTTATCCTTTAAATCGGAATACTTCAAAAGCAAGTGCTGACTTTATGGCGGCAGGAGTTGATGAGGTGGTGGTACCAATCCGGGCGAGTCGCAACGAAACTTCACCACCTAATCATATGTTACGGTGTTAGTGACGGTAAGCCTATGCTCGCCTTTTACGAACTACCTGGCAGGAAAGCAGATGGTCTGTTCTGCAAAACACGGGGAAACATATACTCTTTAAACAAACTGCGCCCGTCATGAACAAATGATGACAAAAGAATGAAATAAAACTAAGTACTTCAATCTTTTAGAGCTCTATTTCATTTTAAAATTACCAATGTAAAAAGTATGAAACGAGCAGGTGGTTCAACTAAAGTCACCTTCAGTTGTAATATCAGAAGTCTCACAGTTGCGTTGATTTTTTATGAATTCAATAAATTGTTTTCTTGAAGGTCTCTAAATCGTAAAGTTTTGGATACTACTACTATTACTAGGTGGTAGAGTTTCGCAGCGACTCGCCCGGATTGGTACCACCGCGTTACCTACTCATGCCGCCATAACGTCATGACGTGTTCCGGTTGGGAGGGTAAGGTAGCCGGTAAACTTACTTTGCTCGAGGCCTAACATCCCGACCTCAGGTTGGCAACGCACCATTACCACCTTTGGTGTTTCTAGGCGGCGTGAATTTCTTACCATCAGGAAATCCGTCTGCTTGTTTGCCTTCCTATATCATAAAAAAAATACACTGCCACCGGTAATAGATTCTACAATGATTTTGAAATAGATATAATATATTTGCGGGAAACTCATAATAGATCAACGCCATGTTGTTATGTATCTTTTATTTATTTTTTGAACTGTTTGCGTATTTCAGTTCGTCAGATTTTTTTTTATTTACACAAATTGAATCTAGCCCCAAAGTAAGCAAATTATATGCTTGTGTTATGGGTGTTAGTCAATGATAATAGTACTTAAATATACACCAGAATAAATTTAATAAACACCCAGACCCGGAAATGCAGACATCTAAATGTTCATCACACAAATGTCTGCCCCCGTCGGGAATCGAACCCGAGCCTCGCGGTGAGTCGATGTAGTTAGGCGTATACGCTAGCCACTCGACTAACGAGGCGGTCAAATTATTAGCTTAACCTATGCTTACCCTGGAGTTAGATTCGATTTGTGTAACTTGTTCAGGAATGTATTTATATATTTGACTGTACTTTAACACTTTTGTGGTCCTGTATAGATTACACGTTTTGTTACTAAGGCCTAATATCCCGGCCACAGGGAAGCGATGCACCTTTATCATCTATGGTGTCTATACCATGGTCATCACTTACCGAAAAGAGATCCATATGCCTACATGTTAGCTGTCTAGTGCCATAAAAAAACATCACTCATAATATTTCAATTTATTCATTTTAATCTTGCAGTTATCACAATCGTGACAGTAGTCTAAATTCAAAATGGTGAACTACAGACGTCAAATTGTGAAAAACAAAAAAGTTAACACACTTTTTTACAATAATTCAAAAACTATTTGAATAATTTTAGAACGTAAACCACAGATAGCAGCTATTGTTATCAACAAACACCTTAATATTATATGAATACTAGCTGACCCAGCAATCTTCGTATCGTTAGACATTAATCCTTCGATAGTAGCGTAGTCTGTCGGATCTAATGTAAAACATTGCAAAATCAATAACTACTTATTATTAAAAAATTATTTGAAAAAAAAATCCAGGAGTAGAAATTGTGAATCTAAACCATTCTCTGATTCTCTTGATCACACACAAAAAGTTTTATCAACATCGGTCCAGTCGTCTAGAAGGAGTTCAGTGACAAACACACGAATACAAGAATTATATAATATGTAAAGATTATTGAATATTGTATAGTTAGTATTAAACGGAAAAATGTAGTATCCTCTCTAGAAAGCTTTCCTTTTGAAAACACAAAAACACGACCAAATGAGCATTTTTATTGCTGGTAAGAAATAACTAGATATAGCCACAAAATAGCAGGTTTATTTATAGTGTCTTGAAAACCAGCAGCTAGAATCTTAATCCTATTTCTTTCGCGAAAATAAGTTTACTGTCATTTTTTAACTAAAACCTTATTTAATTATTTTAAACAAATAGGAACATTAATCTTAGGAAATACAAAGACTTTGCACCAAAAATGGATGTGGCAGCTGGCGCATTTTATAAAACCTAAATTTATGAGGCGTTGGCTTGCAAAATATTATGTTAATTATGTTGGACAACATTAGCATGTAATTTGAGGCTTATTTTTAAGATGACCTTGAAAAAAATGTTGAGTCATTGATTTCACTATACCCTGCTGATTTTACATCGTTATTTGTTTAAAACACAGGCAATCGCTACTTTGAGTAAATGTTTATTTTCTATTTAGATGAAAAAGCAGACGTATAAATTGTATATATCACCTTATAATCGTCGTCGCCCATGAACATCCGCACCAGTATGAATATCACAGATGTGTTGCTAACCTTCAAAAATGAGTATGTTTTTGAAAGATTATTCTTTCTTTCAAGATTATCAAGTCGTATTCGTTTGGAAGTGCAGGTGTTACCAAACTAACTGCAGTAAAGTACTGTACAAGGTAAGCCATATCTTACCTTGTACAGTACAGTGAAATAGTACGCTAGAAATAACCACTATTTGAAATAGAAAAAAAAAGTATCTTCAAGCCCATATCCCCGAATGGGTAGGCAGTGGTACAACCAGGGTACGCACGATTAGCCGAAGCTACTAAGTCCCACAATGTGATAGGTGGCAAGCCTACCGCCAACCGGGCGCATATATAGGATATACCCGAGCAACATTTTTTTATTGAAAAATTGGAAAAACCCAATTTTCTTTTTGTTGCCCAACCCGGGATTCGAACCTGGGACTTCGAACCGGGACGGGTTAGTTTCACCAAAAGGCAAAGTTTGAAAAATAATAAGACATAATAAGCTGCTAAGAAACTAAGAGAACCAACATTTTAAGTTTACCCATACACGGAACGGGTTGACTGAAGTTCTATGGGACAGCTAGTAAATAATATATAATATCACTGGACAAGTTACACAAATTGAATCTAACCCCAAAAGTCAGCAAAAGAATGCTTATATTATGGATGTTAGTCAACAATTATAATATCTAAATATGCTTAAATATATACCAAAATAAATTTGATAAACATCCAGATCCGGAAATACAAACACATAAATGTTCATCATATAAATGCCTTCCCTCGTCGAACCACATTGAACCCGAGCCTCGCGGTTTTTCGGTCAAATAACGTCATGTTCTGGTCATGAGGGTAGGTAGCCGGTAGCAACGCAGCTATAAAATTCATGCTTTCTTTAGGCCATGGTTGTCTCTTTCCACCAGTGTTCATAGAGAGTCCTGTTTTTTTCCTTAAAAAATCCTTTACAGACGTAGATTAAATTTCAAAACCGTTGGATCTTAAACCCAATATCTAGAGTATTTCATTCTTGCAGAGATTCCAGTTATCGAAAATTATAGTTGAGTTATTGGATGTATGTAAAGCATGGATAATGTAGTTAGGAAATGTATGCAATAACAATTGAATAATCACGGCTATATTGTAACGATGCATTAAATAGGCCGTTGGGAACCAAACGCTCCGTATATTAATAGTGAATCAACGGTATGTTGTGTGTACATGATATATACAACTGGGGTTAAGCAAACATAACCATTTGTGGTAAGCATACGCTATGTAAAATCAGAATATTCATATTGCTACTATTACTCACTGTTACCATTGTTCATACCACTAAGCGTAAACTTACGTCTCTAGCAAACATATAGCACCTTAAAGCAAGTATTGCTGATCTCTACTCTTGTAATCTGACCAGCCGTTTAATTTCACATTTCTGACCATACTAGGACAGCGATGCAATTAAAGCATCTTTGATGTCTAGACAATTTTTTTAACCATCGCAAGAGCCATGTGTTTGTTTACTGCCTGTTACCATAAGTGGTTACGAATGCATACGACTGGAAGTGTTAACATCACGTCATTGCATTTTTAATTTTTTTAAAGCTTTGGGAAATGAATAATTTTACCATTGAAGGAATTTTGTTTGCCTTCCTATATCATAAAAAGTCTATGAAGGAGGTCAGTCAAGAAGCGAATGCTCTTCTGATGGGAAGAGATAACCGTCGCCTCTATATGTCATATATTTTGTACAGGTGCGTCGCCGTCCTATGGCCAGAATATTAGGCCTACTCTGCAAGCCTACCTCTGACGAAAAAACTGGTGTTATAACTTTGATACATCAAAATGCATATGTTTAATTTCTGATAAAGTAAAAAACAAACATAAGGTGCTATAAAAATGTACAGCGAATTGTAGAAGATTAAATTTTATGTCATCTTTTAAGAATATTTATGATTATAGTCTGATTTTTATTTAATATTCACTCATGCAAAATCTTCTATTTAGATTTTGGTAAGATTTGGTAATATAGCTACACTTATAGACGACAAATAGGTGGGTGCTGTTACAACATATTCTACCAAATTGAGGTTGAATATGTTGCACGTTTAAATATAAATAAATAAATAAATGTTTCTAGAAAGGTTACACAAATTTGATCTAACCCCAAAGTAAGCAAATTATGTGCTTATGTTATGGGTGTTAGTCAACGATTTTTATACATAGAAATACCTTAATAGATACTAGAATAAATTTAATAAACACCCAGACCCGGAAATGCCGACATCTAAATGTTCATCAGACAAGTACCTGTCCCCGTCGTGAATCGAAACCGAGCCTCGCATTTGGTCAGTGTAGCTAGGCGTGTACCTACGCTAGCCACTTGACCAACGAGGCGGTCAATATAATAACTGTAACAACTTCTTAACACATATTTCGAAAAGAAATATTTATTATTTCATTTCGAGAGGGAAGTAATAAAATTTTACTCAGCTCTCAAATCAATAATTCGTAGATGCGAAAACGTAAACTTAGTCAGTAGATGGTGAACACTGATACAAAATAGTTGTGATAAAATTTCACTTCTAGTTAATAAATAATTTGAAAATGGTATTCAATTTAGCAACGGGTAAAAACGAGAAAAAATCCGGAATTGATACAGATCCTCTGTTGCAGATATACCTAATTTCTTCCTAATTAAAGGTGATAAGTTGGTTAAATACCTATTTACATCGAACCTTGTCGACTACAGAACATCTAGGTTCAACGAAACCCACTTTAGGAATCGCTGCTCCAGTTAAAGTTCACGTTGAACTAATTTCCGCATCATGTAGCTTCGAAGTAACCAGCAGACGTATTGCAAATTGAAAATCACTAAAAACGCTGCTAGAAAATAAAATATGGAGCATGACTTCATTAATTTTAGTATTAATTCAAGTAAATACATAAAATTAATTGCAAATTTTCTTGCTCATTTCTTAATGTATGGTTGCAAGTACCCAAAATCGATTGGATTGGATTGAACAAACAATGCATTGAAATGGTAATGCTTTTGAAAATGATGATTCAGAAATGATCTAATAAAACTTGAACTATTTTTCATGAGTGGTTTTCGAGTTAAATAATATGATGTCTCTTCATATTTGTGGACCTGGATGACGTAGCAATTGATTACAATCTTTGCAATTTTACTACATTTAAGTTACCTATTCCGAAATATAACTATGTATTCCGAATTATAATTATATAGGCAGTCACAATGGATTGAAATAGTAAATCTTTTGAAATGATGATCCAGAAATGATTAATTAAAACTTTAACTCTTTTTCGGAAGTGTTTTTCGAGTTAAATAATATGATGTGTCTTCATTTTCGTGGACCTGGATGACGTAGCAATTGATTACAATTTTTGTGAGTTTACTGCATTTAAGTTATTCCGAAATATATTTATGTAAATAGGCAGTCACAACAGATTGTAATGGTAATGTTTTTGAAAACGATGATTCAGAAATGGTCAAATAAAACTTGAACTATTTTTCAGGAGTGGTTTTCGAGTTAAATAATATGATGACTCTCCATTTTCGTGGACCTGGATGACATTTTTTGTGATTTTACTGCATTTAAATTATTCCGAAATATCTGTGGTCGCCTCTGTAGTCTAGCGGTTCAGTTGATGAACTTGACTGCTTGAGGTCCCGGGTTTGAATCCCGGGTCGGGCAACAAAAATAAAACTGGATTTTTCCAATTTCTAACAAAAAAAAGTTGCCTGGGATTGGAAATATGCACGGTTGGCGCTGGGCTTGCCACCTATCACATTGTGGGACTTAGTGTCTTCGGCTAGTCGTGGGTGCCCTGGTTTCGCCTCGGCCTACCTCTTCAGGGATATGGGCGTGAAAAATACTTCTTTATATAATTATGTAAATAGGCAGTCACTGTCACATTTAGATTTATTTTAACTTTTTCAAAGTCAAACATTTCCGTTGAAGCAAACGTAAATAGATGTAACCGTGTAAGTCTTCAGCATTTTCTTTTTTTGAATTAAGCATTTTTCATCACTTAATGTCATATTAAGCATGTAAATTTATAATCAAGAGGTTTGTCTTCATATTTTATAGGTTTGCTTTAAATTTTTTTCACCATAAGATTTGGATTAGCTTTCTAATGCTTATTAGATTTTTTTCAAGGATTTGAAAGGCAATTTCTTTTCCGAGGAAAAGCTTAACGGGCTTGTTTTATTGATTTTTTGGCAATTTTTTCTTCTGATAGAAAAAGTAAATGTAGCCTATGGATACCAAAGGAGGTTATGGAACATTATCAGTATGAGACTGAGATGTCCAGACGTGAAAGTTGATTTACCGGCTGCCCTACCACCCTGGCTAAAATGCGATGGTTTAAAGTACTAATATTAAAGTGACAGGTCAAGACGGGTCCGAGCTAAATTCCTTTACCTATTTACAGCCATTGTATTAATTTATATTAACTATTGCTCGACTTTTTCAAAATAAACAGTTAAAGTATAGACCTGTGTTGATAATATCTTCAAATGAAGCGATTCTTTTTGATTACTGCTTCAAACTAAAGCAAATATTGCACCTCACATGTGATAACATCAATTTTAATTAAATAATGCCCATAAAGTAGAATTGATAAACTACAAATTCGACGTGCTTGAAATGTTAGTGCTAATAGCTAGGTGTGCAACTGTAAAAAACAAAAAGTAAGAAGATAATAACCTAATAAAATGTTAGATGTCCATCACCTAGACGTGAAGGCGTCAGTCAATTTCGTCAGTCATGAATGAATGAAAGAATGAACTCTTTACTGATCACAATTAAACTTACTAGAAAATAAGTACAATTAAGTATTAACAAGAGCATATTACAATAGTTTGTCGTGCACAAAAGGCGGTCTTATCGCCAAACAAAGCGATCTCTACGAATCATGAATTACATTTGAATGTTTGTTAACCAATTTGATTATTTAGGCTTCATGCAAACATCAAAATAGGCTATTCGTCAGAAGTAGCAGTGACTGTGGAAAAATGGGTAGTAAAACTTACCAAGTAATGGATGTCTTACGGCTAACTTATCTATAATCAAAGACGTCAATCATCTTTCAATCTGTCATAAAGTCGACATTTGCTGTCTCTGAGTGCTGTCATTAAACACTGAAACTTAGTTATAGTCAACGCTTAGTTATAGTCAATTAAATATGGAATTCTAACGCTCCAACCCATTTGAACTCCAATCTCTAAAGCGTTT
Source organism: Calephelis nemesis (assembly GCA_002245505.1). Lineage (NCBI taxonomy): Eukaryota > Metazoa > Arthropoda > Insecta > Lepidoptera > Riodinidae > Calephelis > Calephelis nemesis. The sequence continues at coordinate 144,903 of NJDD01001179.1, read as the reverse complement.
GCAATCATTGACCTGTCAATCGCACATTAATATAAAGGCTGCTTTGATAATAGATTCGATTCTCATTATGATTTAAACTTCACCTAATTGAGCAACTAATTTGGAACAAATATTTACAATATCAACTTTCTCAAAGTAATGCAAATAAACGATAAAATTCAGGTATTAATTGAAATTAACCTTGAGTTAAAACATTTATTATAATAATAACTTTAATTATTTTGGCTCAGTGAAACAAAAAACAGTGACAATTTCATTCCCAGGCTTCTTTCAAAAAGTAGGTTGTGACCTCAAGGTTGTCAAATATGAATTTTATTTGAACCCTCCTTTTGGTTTTTGGGTTGCACTTAATATTACATAAATTTTCATATCGTCGTCAATTATTTCGTTAAAAAATTTGAAAATGTATTCAAAATTAAATATAGGTTACAAACGACTAGTCTGATCTTGATAAGACTTAAATTGATGAAATGGGATGACATACAAAAATAATTGAAATTTATTTATTATTGATTATGCGATTGCTTAGAAAATTGGAGTTGGTAAAAAGTAATTTATTTTTTACTAAAGTTGAAGATTCGAATTTGTAATGATGAGATCTAAGAAAGAGAAAGACTAAAAGAAAATATGAGTATGAATTAGAAAGGAATTGCTCCGGTGATTCGGTCATGTAGAAAAAATAACACATGAAACACTGACAAAGCAGATACATATTCGATTTGTCAATCATTCATTTGGTTTTAAGTTCACATAAACCAGAACACGGCATTTTTCGAAAGCTTCAAACTTTATGTTGTATGCACCGACCATAATAAAAAAATTAAACAGAACTAAGAATTTTAAAGATCAAGAGCTCTGTTTGATTTCTTAATTGTGTTGAAACTATGAAACTTTGACTTACTTTTCATCTATTTGAAAACGCTGAATATTCATGCTTTTGGCTCGGATGCTAAGTCAATACTTATTCGAGTTTATCTCGAAGTTTACAAAATTGAGCATCTGGTTTCATATCCAGAGCATTTATAGTTCGCCTGAGATTTTACGTCTTGGGACAATGTAAAGCAAAGAGCTTATCAATGAAAGTTCAAAACTTGGCAAAGTCAGTTACAAAGTTGAAATCTTTATTAAAGTTATAATTTTAAATATTTTAATCCTTTCATGTTATTGTATGTACGAATAATTCAGTAGGTAATGTATACTATGTTTTCAAGTCTTAGAATGATGCTAGTTCCTTTATGGCACTATACACAGATTACAATTTTGGTTTCATAGGCCACAAGACAGCTTCGCACCTGTATCTATAATGTCTATAGGCCATGGTTGTTCTTAGCATCAGGTAAGCCGTGTACCTACTTGTTCACTATCTGATGCCATAAAAAATAATTCTCAAGTGTAAGTCAATTATTTTATTTACTTTAACCTTACAAGCGTCACGTAAATAAATAACCTGGATTTATTAGAAAAATTCCAAAATCATGACAGAAATTGCAATTCAAAATGGTGGCCTAAAAGTGCCATATTCTGGAAAAAAAATGAGTCAATAACGATAGCTCTTAAACTATTTCTGTGAAGGAACGAGATAACTGAGGTAAAATTATAAACTGAACGCCTTTTTTTAGAATTTATTAAAAAGATGTCCAAATTCATGACAGAAGTCAAATTTCAAAATGGTGACATACGCCATATTGCAAAAAAATTTGAGTCGACAACAATAGCTTTTAAATTGTATTTGTGGAGGAAATTTAATAGGTAAATCTATAGATAGCACGCATTTTCATATTATTTGTGTAGTATTGAATATTGTGTAGTAAGTATAAAGCGGGCAAAACGTAATGCATTCTCTGGCTGGAACGGTATCTTTTTTGAAAATGTATACTTTTCCGTACGTAAACCAAGCAACATTTCTTGCTAGTAACAAATACGTACACATAAGGTAAAACACCAGGTTTACAGGGGTGTTGAAAATCTTAGTTCTCATTTTCTTGCATGCATAATTTTAATGGCAAATTATGTAAGTCCAAAAACACAAAACAAAAAAGCGGACATCAATCTTGAGAAATCCAAAGACTTTTTATCATAAAAATGGATGTGGCAGCTAGCGCATTTTATGAAAACCTAAATTTATGAGGCGTTGGCTTGCAAAATAATATGTAAATTTTGTTGGACAGCATTAGCATATAATTTGGGACTTATTTTTAAGAGACCCTTGAAAAAATGTTGATTCGTTAATTTTGCCATACGTAATGCTGAATATCACATATTATTTTATATACAATCATTACTTTAAGTAAACGTTTCTTTATTTAAGTAAGAAACTAAATTGACTAATTGGATATCTAATAATTTCTGTCGCTCACAAACTTTCACATGTGTTGATTATATCTGCATGAGGTATCACAGATTTTCAAAAATAAGTCTGTTCTTTTCTACAAGATTACATGATCTCTATTGATCAGTATATCTATTATCAAAAAAGCCGTGTGCCACAAAGAAGTAACGCATGCACACAATTTAAAATATTACGAACGTACACAACTCAAAATGTAAGCATAAGGTTGGTATCAAATTTTTAACATCTTTTTTGTCTTTGGGCGATAAAAATTTTTCGCCATAGGGTTCCCTTTTTTGACTACCTGTAATATTCGGGTTCTCTTTTTTGTCTTCCGGTAATATAAACTTAAAATTACCTAACTCCTGAAAATTTGAAACGATCGTGACAAAATTTGGTCAGCGAGTAGAGTAGAAGAGGATACAAGTTTTTATTTTTGTGTCTTAACGGGTTTATGTGAGTTGTAGGTAAATACAATACACTTTGCCTTGGCAAATTAAAAACAGATCAATCCTCTGCATATTTATATTTAATTCCATTGAGATTGAAGTATAAATATCCAGTTAAAGTAAAAACAATCAAAATCCCGTGATACGATGTTAAAACGATCGATAGGCAAGCTACCAATGATAAGTTGTTTTTGCACGTTAGTTTTTGACTACTATACTACTACTGTACTATGCTTTAGAACCTTCCATAATAGTCCCACTATTAACAAACACTTCAGAATTTTATTTAACGTGACTGAATAATTAAGTTAGTGACACTTACTAATTATTATTACTTTAGAAGCTTCCGTAGTAGTCCTACTATTATTAACTACTTCAGAGTTTTATTCAAAGTGACTGAATAAATTAATTATTTATGTTAAGAACGGTATAATCGAATATCTCTAAAATAATCTTTGACATTGTTACAATACGATTAATGATATTGTAAATCATTCATTTGATCAGCAAATTAATGCAAGATCAATGTTTTAAGATGATCAAAATCTTTAGTCCCCTTTTTACGAAAATTTCGGAAACGGAGGAGTATGAAATTTGGCACACCTATAGTTTATGTGTAGGTGAAATGCAGAACAATAATATTTTTTAATAATAATATTTTTAAAGTGCATTGAATACCACAATACCATGCATTTGACACACACTAACAAATACATTGATGATAACGATAAAAGATCACAAATGGCGCACAAACTATATTCATCAAGTTTGGAAACAGAGTAGTTGGGCTTGATAAATGAAGATGGCGTTCTTACCAAAAATATAATAAAATGTATTATGTTACATGGTATAATTTTGACCAATGGGGTGTCACTAGTAAACTTAAATGGATTATATATTTTTTATAATCTTAAATAAATTGGACTTTTTTTGTTAATTTCGTCTGTCGTTTTGTTTTCATGTAGGTAGATATATTATGTCTTCTTAATCTCTTTTTTTTTTAAACTTATTGTATGACTCACTATTGGAATTGCTAAATAGTCAACACTATTGAATATCATATCAGAGTCATTATGGCGGCAGCACTAGGAAGGCGGTGGATCCTTACTTATTAGTCTACAACCAGTGGTCTTGTTGGGGACGACCTATATTATTATCTGTGTTGGATATTGTTGAACTGTCAGAGAGGCAGGTAGTCTATTTTACCCAGCAGAGCTGATACTGGGAATATTTGTTTGCAAAAAGTATTTTTATTTTTGCACAAAGCCCTATGTTTCGGTTAAATTTCTACAAAATTTATTGTATTGCCCCAGGGCAGGATTTGCACCGTTTCATAGATGAAATTCATCAAAAACGATGAACTCATTTAATAGGTATTCAGATTTTTTTTACTTTGGAACATAACTACCAGAGTAAACGGTAAAGAAAGGAATTAAAAATGTTGCCAAAGCATATTTTGAATCCTTAGTAACTCAAATAATTAGAGCATTCAGCGGATTAAGGCGAAAGTATACAGGTTCAAGATACTGACCGAGGCGAATATTTTTTTTTAAGTTTGTAGAAATTTTGTTTACGTTTAACGGTAAAAACTTAAGAAGGTTCAGAAATTTATTTGATACAAAAGTTCATGTTAAGATGAAGGGACTACTTGATCAAATTATTTCATTCAATTGTAAATTAAAAAAGAGTCTTAACAACAATAAAGTAATAACTACAATATCACGTAACAAATGGGCCGCTGGGAATCACATACACGCCAAATTAATGGAGGATCAACGTGGTATTGTGTACCGATAATTAATAACCCCCGAGATTGCAGCACGGATCCATTTGTGGCAAACATTCGCAATACGCAGTGATACGATGTCAGAACGTATCATAACCCATGAGATATTATTACTAACAGTGGTTATTGCGTTGTAAGATTTTATGATATAGGTGGTGATTTTGTTGTGCAATCACTAATACTAATTTTAAGCTATCGCTGTCTTATCTCAACGTAAGTAACAGAAAAAGACAAAACACTTTTACTGCTGTCAGATTAATCCCTACATGACATTTTTATAGACATATAAACTGACTGTGTTATTTGAACATGCAGGCAATCGAAATTTTGAAAATGGCACAGTTTTAATACGACAGATTTTATAAAAAATATTTAATTAAGTGCAGCAAAACTGCAAAACCGAATTTAAAGTTTTCATAACGTGTTCAACATCATTATTTGATAATTCTTGTGTCGAAATAAATTAATGTTTTCAAATTGGTCCCACATAAATTTTATCAACATCTTACCAGCAATTTTCGAGTTACACTCGATAATAAATGCATTAAGATAATTGAACAAAATATACTTTATAGTATAACTCAAAATTGTAAGTCGGATTATAATATATATAATAAAACTAAAACGGAATCACGTCGAGATCACGACCTATCTTTCTAAAAACTAACCATTAAATAACCGATGTTGGTCGTGTAATTGCGCAACAAATATACTAAAAAATATTTCGGTCAAATTGAGAACACTCTATATTAGAATCGGATAAAAAGCTCACGCTTTCAAAAATATTTTGTTAATCAGAAAATCCAAGAAACTTCTTACATTCCAAGTCAGAGAAATGTTTATAAAACGAATGTTGCTTGAGAGTATCTTCAGAATTGCAAACTGCCACAATTTTAGATAAGCGAGAAAAAACTGTAAAGTTTTGCATTTCTCTCCCATTAGCGTGCCTAAAAAACCGGCCCCGGATAAGTTATTTTACTTCCCCAAAATTAATTCTATAAAAAATGCAAATACTTTGGAAACTTGAGGACAATATTAATACAATCAGTTTGTGAGATATTATTCTGAAACTTAAATCTTTGGTTAACATTTTTTTATGGGACCGTAAGGACAAGAAGCAGATATACTAGGTTGGCTATTAGCCTTCTTCGCCTTCGAAGCGCCTCCGATGCGGGGTTGCCATGGGGCATCGGGGGATTACCTCTGGCTAGCGTAGCCTCGCACGACTGGAGGGCGACTCTGGTGGCCTGAGTCGCTCCTCTTTCAGCGCGGGAGGAGGCCCGGTAAGGCCCGGCCGTAGCCGCGGAGCGGGATGGTGAATGCCAACGCGACCCCATCTCTCTCCTAGCCGGGTGAGAGTGTGGTTCTTAGTCGGTTTGAGTCCGACATAACCCGCTGTCCTCCCCCGAGAGCAGTGTCCGGGGGGATTTTCCACCCTTAAAAAAGAGGTTGGCTATTAGCCTAGTAATCGCGTATCAAACATACAGTTATATGCAAAACCTCCTCCTTTCTTGTCGGTTAAACATATAGGCTAAGCCCCGAACAGTTAAGATAGGCTACTACATTGTACAATATAATTGCTATTCAGAATTCAGGTTTCCAACAAATTAATAGAAGATCGTTGAACATCAGCTATTAATACCATCAGAATTGAAGCCCGGATATCTGTTTGTGGTAAACACTCGAAATGTGCAATGTTACATCAGGATATTCATAGAGTAATTCAGGTGATATTTCTTCTACTTAGGCGAATACTCGTATCCCATACTTTAACAAGTTTACTGCGGCAAATACTGCGCCGGCATGCATATATACCAAATTTATTTTTTATTAGACGATCCGGCAAACTTCCTATCGCTTTACATATTTTACAGCTTCTAACAGTTCATTCTTCTAACAGTTTATTCCTGTATCTATTTAAGTATTTCTATGTATTACAATCGTTGAGTAACACCCATAGCACAAGCATATAATTTGCTTACTTTGGAGTTAGATTCAGTTTGTGTAACTAGTCCAGAAAAAATATAGAAAAAAACCCTCGATTTTTAAACATTAGGTATTTGATGCTGCTTTTTTTCATTAGTCTGAGCGTAATAATATTACTTATAAGCTTTCGTCGATAAATGAGCTATCTGATACTGAAGTAATTTTCTAAATCGGACTAGTAATTCCTGAGTTAAGTTCCTGAGTCTTAACTTTATAATAGTAGTATAGATTTATGTAGTGTTGATTAGTGTTACTTTACTGAGTGTGACAGGTATATTTTTCAGAAAGAAAATAACAAATATACAATTACTTTAATCTTTAGTTCGAAACATCATGGTCTTATAGAATTCACCAACGACATGTTATCACCTCATCCGCATTTATTGCATCAGTATCTGGGTAGCCAAACTTTGCCAGTTGTTTGTTATTTTGTTAAATCGTGTTTCATGAAAATTCTATTAAAATACAAAAACACAAATGTACTAATAAAATATTTTTTATGATAATGGAAGGCAAACAAGCAGACGGATTTCCTGATGATAAGAAATTCATGCCGCTTAGAGACACCAAAAGGTGGTAATGGTGCGTTGCCAAACTGAAGCCAGGATATTAGGCATCCAGCAAAAGTAAGTCTAGTACCGGCTATCTTACCCTCCAAACCGGAAGACGTCAAAGGCAACCGCTGCTGTTACGGCTGCAGGAAAAGGTAAGGCGGTGGCAACAATCCGGGCGAGTCTCTGCGAAACTCTACCACCTAGTCAGAAGTCACGGTGTTAGTGACGGTAAGCCTATGCTCACCTTTTACGAGCTGCCTTACAAAAAGGCAGATGACCTATTTTTTTTTGCACCAGTCTACCACTTCCGGGATATGGACGCGAAGACAGTTTGTATTTTTTACTGTAAAAAAATAAAAGTTTAATAAAATTATTAAACAGTCTTAGCAAAGCCAATTCTATAGCAAATTATACAAAACAACGATACAAATACGATATCAGTCCCAACTCCCACATGACATCGCTGTGAAAATGATTTATGGTAATGAATGTATTTGTTTACCAGGTTTTTGTCTAGACATGATATGCTGATTGACCTACATTTCGTATTACGCAACATGACAACTAAAATATACAGTAGGCGAATGAAATCAACCCTACGATATACTTTGGAATCTTATAACCAATTTACCGATAAAAAATGGGAAGTTTTTCAATTCGACTGTACTTTTTTATTTTTTTTTGTGCGTTTGTTATAGGATTACTCGATATAACCAATCGATTTTGTCGATTCTTTTTTCAAAAATTGATCATTATTTCGAGGTGGTCCCATTCTAATTTTTACATAATTCGACTAGCATAACTCAAAAACCTTTTTCTGTGTTTGCTATGGGATTACTCGTATAATAACCAATCGATCTTGTCGATTCTTTTTTCAAAAATTGATCATTATATCGACGTGGTCTCATTCTAATTTTTTTACAATACGACTAGGATAACTCAAAAATTACCAGTAGGGTGTTGATAAAATGTATGTGGGACCATTTTTGGATTCATGAAGAAATAGGGAGTCGGTTTTTGCAGTTTCACCGCGCTTAAATTTTGTTTCACGTGACAGAAAAGTGCATCCTCAACTCAATTTAGATATATAACCTTTTAGAAGACTAGCCGACCCGGCGAACTTTGTATCGCTTGACACCAACCTGTTAGTTGTTGGGATTAAGCATCGGTTTCCCATTTTCCTTATATTTTCCCAGTTTTTCTTTTTAAGCCATCTTATTACAAATTAAAAATTAGTAAAATTACCCTTATAAATAACATGTCCCGACTGACTGATTCATCATCACTGAGCAAAAACTGTTAGAGTTACAGCCATAAAACTTGATAAGTAGGGTCATTTAATTGAGTAGACACCCACTAAGGACGGAGTTTCAGAAGTTCTACCCCTAAGGGGGTAAAATAGAGGTTGAAAGTTTGAACGGAAGACCGTCATTTTTTAAGTTAGAAGTCTTTATTTTTGGGCGACTTATTAAAAATGATTATAGACGTATCTAAGTGTTTCTACCCCTAAGGGATTGAAATAGGGGCTGAAAGTTTGTATATACAAGTCCTTATTAATATTATAATTAATAATCAGTAAATATATTAACTGCCACGCAAGCAAAAGCGCGGGCTATAGCTAGTTTTTATATACAGAGATGTCAAAAATACAAACAAAGACTTTCTTTAAAATAATATATTTTGCACTAATTAGTTCTTCAATTGCATGAAACTCAATATTTATTGTATTCAGTCATGGTTATCGGCTTTTCAGATTAATTATTTAACAAAATACATGATTTTTTGGTAATCATTATTCTGATGAGCCAATTACATTACAATAGGAGCTTATGAATAAAAAAACAGACATATTGTGTTGCCTGAATTTTTTGTAGGTTAACTCTAAATCCGACATTTTTAGTTTTTAGATATCACCGATACAACGGGAAGGCTTTTTTTAAATGACTGATGTTTAACACCTTGCTGTTTTTTACAACTTCACTAGGCTACAGTTAGAAGGCCGACAAGGACAAAGCCATAGGAACTAGTACATTGTTGTGTATCTAGTGCTAAAAACGAGTGACAGTATTTTAAGTTCAAGAAGTTAATGGAACTTAGTTTTAGAGCAACCAAGTAAAAGTTGATGGACTTAGACCCCTTTACTAATAAAACTTATGCACCCGTTGATCTTGTGTGTAACCTCACTTTTGCTACCAAAAAATGAAGCTACACGCCAAATCTAAGGGCGTGTAAGTTTTATTAGTAAGTGGCAGAGACTGTAGCATGGAAGAATTAGTGAAATTGGATTTCGGCTTTTTGTGTGTTTGACTGACAAACATATTTTAAACATAATGATAAACTTAAAAACTTATAATTTTGTAAATTTGAAGTAACTAACCAAATTTTTCTCTGCCTTCTGTTGAACCTAACGCCGCCTTGCTACCTGGAATAAAAAGCAAACATATTAATATCTGTTGTAACACTAGCACACATTTTGAGAACTTGCCTATTAATGAGATATACGCGTAGTAAAACTGCAAAAACCAACTTCAACTGTTTAATTACGTACCACGTCGTGATTTGATAGTTCTTTTTTTTCACAATATTTTATTATACCATCATTACGTAGTATAAAACAAAGTCACTTCCTCTGTCCCTTTGTATGCTTAAATTTTTAAAACTACGCAACAGATTTTGATACGGTTTTATTTAATAGATAAAGTGATTAAAGATAACGGTTTTTAGGTACCTATATTTCATAGCCGCGCGAAGCCTGGGCGGGCCGCTAGTAAGCAATAATTTCCAGATAACCCCACACAAACTTTATTATGATTGGACGTGTGGATTTTGAGTTATATTTAATAAAAAAATTGTGTAATTGAGGTAAGCGCGCCGTGGGGTAGGATTCAGCAAATCATATAAGTTTTTTTAATTTACTGCCATCTATATTTAAAGCGAATACTAAAATAGTTTCCGGGAAAAAGTATAGATGGCGTCACTTTATTGGAATAAACGTTGTCGTTAATTAAATTTCATTTCCCCTTAAAATTAACTTTACATTATTAACGAGGACTATTTTAAACTAGTTTTTGTTAAAGTAAATATTTAAATTTGGCAATAATATTTAAAATACATTATCACTTAAGCACAAACGTGCCCGGTTGGCGATAGACTTACCACCTATCACATTGTGGAACTTACTGTCTTCGGCTAGACGAGGGTGCCCTGTTTGTGCCACGGCCTACCTCTTCGCGGATATGGGCGTGAGTATACTTTACTTTACTTTACTTTACTTTGTCATTTAAGCTTTTTAATAAAATTATGCCGGCCTCTTGAAAGTCACCCTGTATAATATGTAGAGATTGGTTTGAACACTTAATCCCAAGCATTTTTGTCTGCTACCCTTACCATGCAAATTAAATTTAATACACTTTTAATGAAAGCCTTAATATGCTCTGGACGTTTATTATAAAAACATATACATTGGCCCATGAAAAAGTAACTAATTCTTTGGTAAAGAGACAAATACACACAGAGCAATATTATTTTTATGTCTCGTATTTACATAAATTACACCACAAAGTTTATCAAACAACCACCGTTCAAGTTACCGTTACAATATTTATTTCCTTAGACTACTCCCTGAAGGAAACTCTTGGGCCTAAGTTATAAATTGCACGTGTAGACCTCTTTTGCTAGACAGAGAAGAAGAAGAATGCCATACGACATGATGCTGTGAAAATAACAAATAAACAATTCCAGTGGTGAGTTTTTGGCGCCATCGAGAGGAAATGTGGTCGCATTAAAATTAGTCAATTTTGGTAGCATTTTGTACAATTTTGTTCAGTGAAAGTGCATAAATGAAATAATCATAAAGAAATCAGCGTATCGTGTATTTTATCGTTGCCGCCAAATCTCACTATATGATCTTGAGTAATGACGCCACCGCTTTACTCAAGACCCTGACATGACTTTTATTGACGACTTGTTTGACGACTAATTTTGAATATTTGGCACCCGATTTTTGTTAATCGGTTAACTTGAAGCAAATTTCTACTTAACCAATGGCAACATGTTCGCTCAAATGCGAAAAATTAAAGAAAGAAAATAATTCCAGCGTTTTCGACATCAGTTAACTAATATTTTCTTATCAGCATAAGCTGTTGAGCTCAATCTGAAAGCAAGCTTTTCAAATGCGGGCCCTTTGTAACTTTTTATCTACAGTGATTACTAAAAATGTAGTAGAATGTTAAGTCCAGTTTGTTTCCACTGAGTAGTATTTTTTGTTCATTTAGTTTACATTACATTGATCACATTAACCCAGTATCTGACTTTATCTATTTCCGATCTTATTTCTAACTAAACTATAGTATTTTTTGCAGATGACATTTCACTGGTATTTAAAGTGCTTTCAAAAGTGAGTGAGCGACAGAGTGAGATTTCAAAAGTTAGATACTAGGTTGATGTAATCAATCTCTTTGTAAATGAAAACTTTTATTTCATGACTTTTTTTAAATTCATTTATTTATTTATTCATTCTATAAGATTCATTTACGAGTGATTTTCTTATCAAATAAAATCAATTTTCATATATTTTTTCGTCAATAACTAAAAACTAAATGATGAAAACGCAAGCTGGTAAATCCATATTTAAACTGTTTAATTTGTCAATACTTATTAATCACTGATAAAATCGAAATAAAAATAAACCTATATCCGTTCTTAAGTAATGATGTACCAGGTACTAATGTTCCTTATAACCGGTCCAGACTCCGCGTAAATCGAAGACAAAAAATAATCCCATGTTGCCAAAGTGAATAAAGAGGTTCAAATAACCCAAAAAAACACAAACTTTATTGTGTCTTTAGAGTAAAAGTTGAATTATAACCAAGTCTTCTTAAACAAACATTTCTCTAGAGAAAAATGAAAAGAGGTATAAAAAATCACTGTTTCTCGTCTGAAAAAATGGTTAAATATGAAATCATAAATTTCTTCAAAGTAGTTGTAATTCTGCGATGTCAGGTCTCTGATGCTGTTAATCCTATTACAGAGCTCTGGGGTACAACGAATAATTCTTGTTACGACTTCTGTAAAGCCTAACTCAAAGATTTTATCTATTTCATTTTGTTTTAGGGTTCCATAGAGAAATGAAGAAAACGAAACCCTTATAGATTCAATATGTCTGTCCGTATGCGATGTTATAACCAGTTTTTTTATGTTATAGGAAGGCAAACATGCAGACGGATTTCCTGATGGTAAGAAATTCACGCCGCCTTGAGCCATCAAATGTGGTAGTGGTGCATTGCCAACCTAAGCCGGGATGTTAAGCCTCGAGCAAAAGTAATTTTATCGGCTACTTTACCCTAAAAACCGGAACACGTCGACTATAAGTGTTAAACCTTATGGCGGCAATAGGTAAGGTGGTAGTACCAATCCGGGCGAGTCGTTGCGAGACTCTACCACCTAGTTAGATGGCACAGTGTTAGTGACGATAAGCCTATGCTCGCCTTTTACGAGATGCCTGGCAGAGGAAGGCAAATGGTCTATTTTTCGAAGGAGCCTGGACCAACATAGCGAACATATCATTTAATATTATTGTTGTAGGTTTCCATTGAAATGTAGGGTTGTTCACTTTTTAAATGATTGATTTTAATCGAAGTAAAACTATAAAAACCTACTCTACTTCACTGGGTACCACTTGACGATTGGATTTTTTTAAATTTGGCAAATGATTTCAAAATGGTTTCATAAATTTTATATACATCCTAGTAGTATTTGAGTTACACTTAATAATGCATACGTTTTTCGCAAATGAAAACGACAAAATAAAATAAGTGGAAATAAATTGAAAAGGGGACACCATTTGGAATTGATTACGGAAAAATAAGACTTGATAAATTCAGTACCTATTTTTCATTTTTTTTTATTCAGATATTTTCATTTATTTATATCAATTTCAATACAGCAAATTAGTACAAAACAAGTTAAATCATCTGTGTCTGTAAACAAAAAGGTAACACACACAGGTTGAAAAATTGGGACATATTACAATTACATGGAACCCTTTCTGCGTTAGCTCGACTCGTACTTTGCCACTTTATTTTACTAAACGTTTCAACTTTTGTCTGATTAATTCAAATATTTGGGTAAGCGTAACATTTGAACCTAAATTTTGCGCCGAATTACGTTTATTTTGTACGTTGATAAATTTTGTGATTTATTTTTGCCGAATGTTTAAGACTTTTACTTTTAAGTTGTCGAGTTGTACTGCAACTTTGAAATAAAAAATGACGAGTTGCACTCCGGGAGTGCGGGTAGAAGTGAAAACTTGAATACTAACGTTGTGCAATTTTGATATTTTGGAATGGTTAGGGAATAATTTTGTTCGAATTTCCTTAATTTTCAGTATGGAAGTACCATCATTTATGTGTAGAATAAATACAATTTTCGTTTATTGTGCTATCGTACACAAACATAACTACACAAACATTCGCGCGAGGAGCGCCCAGCACCGTCTAAACGAAACAGCAGGCGCAGGCATAGATTTTCATCGCGCCGTAGAAAAAGAGTGGAATACTTTTTCTTCTACGTCGCACCGGCTGTTTACTCTTCATCAGTCTTACGAATTTTCGATCAGGTCACGTTTCTTGACGCAAGGTTAGAAGTTTTTACCCATTCCAAAAAAAGTGCGCAACGCCGCTAAAGAAGTTTTCACTTCAATAAAATCTGGATTATAATAAGTATCCATTGATTCGGAGTAAAATTAGGTATAATCAATCCTGGAAAAAACCTTACGCAGTTTTCCATTGAGCTTTGACCCAGATTATTTTAAAAGGAGGGTTGACTTTTTGTAAGCTGACATCGTATTGCCAGCTAACTTTGTGTTTGCAGATGTTCTTGACAGCGGTGGTTGTCTTTCCTCACTTCGCACTTTCCACTTTTTAACCCCCGACGAAAAAAGAGAGGTGTTATATGTTAAGGCTCCATACTTAGTCAGCCAGAAGAGCCAATCGCCGCACTCCCCCGTTCCATGATTACTTTAAAATACTGCGCTCTAAAGTAAACGTCTTCAGGGACAAATCACTATTTTTGACACTATAAAAGTAATTTGAAAAAAGTATAAAAACTGAAACACTTATCTTTTAGGTATAGTACTTATCTATGTTATGTTAAATCTGGTGTACAGATTTTCATAATTGAAGTAGACAGTAGGATCTTGTTTTCAAAAAAGCGTTAACTTTTTGATTTTTTTCTATCTAACAAAGTGAAATGAATCGTGTTTTGGAAACACTAGTCTTATAAAGCATATTAATGTTAATCTTGTGAATTTTTGTCACCAAGGTCAATGTTTGTTTTGTATGAAAAAAATATTATACTGCTGACGTATTTTAGCATACATGGACCCTTAAGTGTTTGTGTTAAGCTGGTTCTCTAGTTCCCGTCTGTCTCGTCGGCAGAGTTAGGCGTATGATCAAAACATTCCACTACCACATCTCACTGTTACTTTCCAAAGGTGGTGTCAAGAGTCTTCGGAACTTGTGTGTTGATGTAAAAAGAGTGCATGTAAAGGAAGCTAGGCTAATGACTGCAGGCGTCGTGACACTTGGTACTCGACACTCTCTGCCTAGAAATCTAGCGAAGGAATCGGAGTGAATACATTATGCTGTATGTGATAAAATAATACTTTCGTTTCAAGGAAATATGGCATCATTTTTAATAAGCCACGCAGCAACAACTAATTAAGGAAATCGTTACTTTGATACATTACTTTTAATACTAGTAATTGTTAAAAAAATATATAAAAGGAACATGTGCTAGATATTACAATGTTTAGAATAAAAAGTATAAACTGACGCCAGGTTGACTTTACGCCCATAAACTCGAAGAGGCAGGCAGAGGCACAACCATTGCACCCACGACAACGAAGATACACAGTCCCACAATGTGATAGGTGGCAAGCCTTTTGCTTACCGGGCACATATCCAATCCCGGGCAAAGATTTTTTTATTAGAAAATATACAGTTTCTAATTTTTGTTGTTGCCGGACACGGGGATCGAACCCGGGATCTCAAGAAGTCAAATCCGACGCCGGACCGCTAAGCCACAGCGATGCATTTAATGATGAATGTAATAAAATTTTTATGAGGTAGGTTTAAATTATATAGATTTAAATTATAAAAGAGTAATATCAAGGGTGATTCAATAACTCGACACAAGAGACTGGACACACTCAATTTTTTTGAAAAAAAAGGTATTACCCATAACGACAGCAACAAACATAAACATAGTATGTGAAAATATTAACTTCTCGTTTTTTGACTTGACGCAAAAAAAAAATTCTTAATGGCTTTTAAACAATAAACTTGGTTTTTTGGCGTCATCGAGAGAAAAGATAGACGTAGTTTTTTCGTAATTATTGAATCTTGTGTTCGTATCGAGTAAAATTAGTCAACTTTGGTGGAATTTTGCACAATTTTATTCAGAGTTTGAATAAATAAAATATTCATGAAGAAATTAGTGTATATGTATTTCATCGTTGCCGCCAAAATCTCATTACATGAGTTTGAGTAATGAGGCTACCGCTTTACTTAAGATTCTGATATGACTTTCTTTGACGACATAATTATGACTCATAGTATTTCACGCCCATATCCCCGAAGAGGTAGGCAGAGGCACAACCAGGGCACCCACGACTAGCCGAAGACACTGAGTCCCACAATGTGATATGTGGCAAGCCTATCGCTAGCCGGACACTTTTCCAAACCCGAGCAACATTTTTTTTTAATTAGAAAATTGGAAAAACCCAATTTTCTTTTTGTTGCCCGACCCGGGATTCGAACCCGTGACCTCATGCAGTCAAGTCCAACACCCGGACCGCTAGACCACAGAGGCGATAAATATGACTGATATGATATACGTCATATGACTCATTTTGATGTAAATTTCAACTTGACTAATGACAAATGCTATCGGAAGTGCCAAAAACTAGAAAAAATAATAAACTTTATTTTTTCCTCAATTTATTCTCTACTACATAACAACGCTAAGACAAAATTAGAAGTAGTGCATACGACGAGGAATGTCTGAAATAAGGAAGATCACAAATGGAAGGTTTTATTTCTCTCGTTAAGAATGACAATGTCCTCTGATGCGCTCATCATGCCGTAATAGTCATATCATTTGAATATCTTATCCTTTTTATTTTATATTACTTTTGTTATGTAAATATTGCAAGCTATTAGTTTTTGTTATTATTCTTTATTGTACACATCTTTTTCTAAGAGTTCAGCGAACAAGTACACTGCTCTTCTGATGGTAAGAGACCATATACACTGTCGCTGTTTTGAGACTAGGATGGAAGGCCTAATGTGCAAGTCTCCCTGCAACCCTACTCTTCAGATACTACTGTCATTATGGCGGCTGGAACAGGTAAAGGGGTGGGTTCCTACCCGGGAAAATAGCTGCACAATACTACCCACAACAACACGTCGTCTTACCACGTGTTCGTGGTACCTATAATTTGATCTGTACTCGCGTTTTAAGATCTGCATAACAGAGAAGCAGATGGTATATTCTATTCGGACTCAAAACAACACTGGGTAAGCCTTAACATACAGAGCTTTTATTACCCGCGCCCGCGTGGTCGCAAAGCTGCGGTTTTATTTCAAAACTCACGAGACCGGTAACAAGTGCGATCACACAGCTGTCGCAGTTGAAATAATCGCTCGCAAACTAGAACGATTCTACGGGCGGGCGACCGCTCCCTCTGGAACCGCAATCGCGGGCGCTGCGGGTGAAAAACGCGTTGTGATTTGTGCTCTTACTTTTTGCATATAAATCTACATTCTACAGAAGCTGCGGGCTCACAACCGCCGCGGGCTCGGGTGAAACCGTTCCGTAAGTTCTTATTCCAAATCGATCTGGGCTATGATTGATTATGTAAAAATGAACAAAAATAAATTAAATACCATAAATATCGGAGCACATTATTTTCTTTTATTTGTTTATATTTATAAAGGCATTTGTGTAGAATAGACTTTCTACCTTTCGGAAGAGGCGAACATAGGTTAGGTCATTGCCAACTTGACCTATGGCAATAGTAAGATGGCTGTGGAGAAACTTGTATGGTTATATGTCCCCCACCTATTCCTACGGCCAAAACAAAATTGGTAGTTACTGTAGACTGCCATAGTAGGAACAACATCGTACCCATGTATGTGAAGTCCCTAACTTATTTCATAAATACGAATATCTCTTTCACCATAAGGTTGTCTCACAGAGATTGCTCTGAAGCGATAAGACCGCCTTTGTGCAACTAAGTCAAAGAGTGTGCAATATTGTAAATTTTGTTGCACAATGAAGTGTATTTATTCATTTATACATTCATTCACGAATTAATTAATTCATTAATTCATTCATGTACTTGACTGTCTTATCTCAAAAAAATGCCAACTTCAATACACAGATTGAGGGACTAAAGCCATTCATCATTTCCATTCATTCATTTTCCATCTGTAAGAGCCTTAACAAATCTGAAGGGTCTTCCAAAATTTAAGAGAGCCGAAGCTAAAACCGATTCCGTGGTCTAGTGGAGATGAATACACGAGGTTCAAGGTTCGATTCCCGTGTATTTTTTCATTTTCATTCAATTCAATATATGTGTTATCAATTTTCTAATAAAAACTTTGACAGAGATCAGATAAGTGCTGCCACCTATCACATTGTGGGTCGAAGCAATGCCTTCAGGAAAAGAGGGTTACTGTATAACTCTGAAGGGCCTATTGTGTAAGGCTACCAGCTACCTACCCTTTAAGCTATAATACAACACAATTTTATTGGAAGCAAGACAAGCATACGAATTTCCAACCAGTATGTAAAGATGTTTTAGAATCCAACACCAGTACCTAGTTTACTCTGATTTATAGTAATCTAAAAAAGGAATCCGAAAAGATAGGCAGAGGCGCTACTTGGGCAACCAAGCCAAAGATACTAAGTTTCACAGCGTGATAAGTAGCAAGCATCTCGCAAACCAGGCACATAAACAATCCAAAAAAATATTTATAACAAAATTTAAAAAAAAAACACATTTTCTTTTTGTTGTCCAACCCGGGGCTCAAACCCGGAATCTCATAAATTTAAGTTAAGGACCGCGAGACCAGTACGATTATTAAGTTTTTCGTAAAATATGTAAAATAATTTTTAAAACATTCCTTATAAATCCCATCATATCAAGATTATTAAGAACCTTGATGGAACATGATAATATTTCAATTTCCGCCATTTTGTTCACGGAACAATAATTTATGATGGGTATGGTGAAACACCATTTTATCTTCTCATTTCGTTAATCAAAATTAAATGCTCTTAAAATAGGACTGGCAAAGTATCTTCACTAATATATACAATTTATACAGGGTTACTGGTACATAATGTATAACTTTCTAGGGCGGCTTTAGTACATCAAAAGCAACAACTTTTGCTTTACAACTTTTAGGAAAAGGCAAAAAAAAATTAGATTTCCATACAAAAAGTTAGTCTTTTGAAAAAATGTAATGTTACACGATATTCTAAAAGTTGAATCACAAAATTTGCTGATTTTGATATACTAAAGTTGCTCTAGAAAGCTTAAACGTTAGGTACCAGTAACCCTGTATATACAGGTAAGTATTTGAAGGGGCCGGCCAAATTCTAATACAAGAGGGTAAAGGCTTATATGGTAGTGCATTTTCATTATATAATTGCCAATTTACAATATTAACTTAAACATTTATTGAAAACAGTTCACGAAAATGCTTTACTTGTTGTCACACTTTTTCGTACCTAGTACAAGTGATGGCGTCACCAGTCTGCGAAAGTAACTGTGTTCAGTGGGAACTATTTTCATGCTTTGTTTACGGTATAACCACACGTTTTGTATTTTGCGTAGGATACAAATAGTAATTTGTTTTTTTTTATTACTTCACATATCGAAATAGTTATCGAATCTTACTCGTTTCTTAAAATTAGGCTTCTAATTTAAATATCACCTTGTATACATTTATATATAGAGGCACAACCAGTCGAAGGCGCTAAGCCTCACAATGTGATAGCTGGTCAACCAGGTAAATATTTAATCCCAGTCAACGTATTTTTTTATTGCCCGACCCGGGGATCGAACCCAGGACCGCAAGATGTCCAGTTCGACGCTGAACCGCTACATCATAGAGACGACTAATTAAGCCGTATTCATTTTCGTCAAAATCGGTTCAGCAGTTTAGCCTTGAAAGCGTAACAGATTGACTTTTGCATTTTTAATAATAAATATATTTAGAGGTAAAAGGTTCGTAAACTAGATTTCTCCGAGTAGGTTTTTATAATAATAATAAAGAGGAAAGATCTGATTGTTTGTATTAAATCGGCTCTGAAACTATTGGATCTATTGGAAACATTATTTCAGCGTTAGAAGCCAAAATTAACTCTGATGAAAATAGGCTATATTTATAACTAGTTACTAGGCTACATTTATAAAAAGTTTTGTTCTTTTTTATAACTTCAAAAATGTAGGTAGCACATGGTATAAAAAGTTAGCTGTTAAATGTTATTCATCGCATGCGCCGCGTAAACTATTGACGATGGAAAATAAAAGTATTGCATAAAAAAACTTCGCGACACCTTATACCTATTATAGTTACGGAAACATCCTACTTTTATACATTTTAAAAGTTAATAGAAATATAAACCATATTCCGAATATGGTTTATATTTCTATTAACATTCATGCTATCCATACTTTTATATATTAATCCATAAATCCAAAAACAATTTAATATTCAAGTCTGTTTCAATGTTTTTAGATTGCTTTTTGAATTATTGAAATCGAACAATTTATTCAAATGATATTACGAAATTCAAATTTTCAATCTGATTAAATATTACGAGTACATTAACCTACCTACCGACACTAAACATTATCAGATGCGGATGCTGCGCCCCGTCGCCTCTTGACTTTATGACATTAAACATGTACATTTCACGAACAACTCGTCCCGGCTTCGCTCGAGTAATAGAATCAATCTTACTAATCATAAGAGGACAGATTTGAATGTTTATTTGTATTTAATAGACTCTGAAACAACGGACCGATTTATTTATTTTCCCTTAGAAGTCGACATTATCCTTAATGAACAAAGGCTATTTTTACCGGGGGAAAATTCTTAGTTACTACGGAAAAACGCGTAATAGGACAACGGGTAGAAAAGATACCCTACTATACCGAGATAGATGGTATGTCATCTATTAAACGGCTTGATCGATTAGGTTGAAATTATGTAAAGATACAACAAATATAGAGAGGAAAGATTTGATTGCTTGTTTGTATTTAATAGGCCCCGAAGCTACTGGACTAGAAGCAGAGGTTATCTGTCA
>NJDD01001179.1:105829-122365 GCA_002245505.1 Calephelis nemesis | reverse complement strand
AAAAAAATATTTTTTTTCTTTATTACAATATTTATGGCAAGACTAGGTAGGTAGACCCATTAGTTTTTATTTTATGAGCATTTTTTACCCATTTTCACTTATCCCGATGTTTATTTTTATTAAAATTAATCATATCGCACCCTCCTGAAAGAAAGTCGCAACTGTATTTTGCTAATTTTTTAGGAGCATACAAAAACTATTTTACTTTTTTATTTGAAGTATTATATTGAATGTATTTTAAAGATGTTTATATAGAGATGTTATTACATAATTAATAATTTCGCTTAAATTTAGATTAGGTCAGCCAATTTAAATATAAAAGTACAAAGTGTAAAGCCGATACGCTTAATTTAAATAGTATTACTGTAAATAATAATAATATTATTACTAGGTGGTAGAGTTTTGCAGCGACCCGTCCGGATTTGTACCACCGCCTTATCTATTCCTGCGGCCGGAACGTAAGTACTTGTGACGTGTTCCTATAAGATTAAAAACAGACTTATCTGACTTGACAGATGCAAATGTCAAGATCACAAATAATAAAACATTTTTTGTAGGGCTGATCTATGATAGAGATTTATTAAATGAATATCGATTATTAAAAAAAAATGACAATATGGTCGCCGTTCGACTGCTTTATTTTATTGTGTGTTTATTTAGTATGTTATTCGATTCTTCCAGTATTTTAAAACTGATTTTAAAGATTTTTTTCTTTATTAGTGATAACACACTTTCAAGGTAGTCTAAATAGTCTATTACCACCAAGTTTGGATCTGATATTTGAATTCCAGAGAAGTCGAAAAAAAATAATTAATTTAATAATATGAGACAATGTTGAAATTAAAGTGCGTTTTTAGCAATTTTATTTAGTTTTAAATTATGTTACTCTCATTCGTCCATAAATCAGTGAAATCTAACAATGCTTCCGTTGTACCTATTGTGCGTGTTGTGTTAAAAACCTGCTGTTATTTTGTTGATTTTCTTTTCTGCCACTTTGTTGTGCTTTCTTCATTGTTTCAAATATAACATTGAAACAAAAGTGTTCTTGGACAAAATACAAAAACGTTAAAAGAGTTTGTTATTTTTTATTCGAAAATTTAAACTTTTTAATTAATTAAAGTACGAAGCCTTATGATAAAACTGAAGATAAAATTTGCCAACGAGGTTAAAAAGTTCACGATATTACCAATATGTTAATTGTAGAAGTAGATGACGATTCCGACAATTTCGAGTTTTTTGAGTCATTACCTGAATAATTAATAAAAAAATGCATATTTAAAAACACACATATAAATACATGACTATTAGTAACCTATGAGTATAACGTATTAATTTGTTCAAAGTACAAACATTCACATTTTTCAGCGTTTGTAATAAATTTCGATAATATTAACATTTTCCGACGATGGCACGACACTATTTAGGAATCGCAAAAAACTTACAACATTGCTTACGTCAATTAAGTCTTTATCATTTATTCTTGAGATTAGAAAACAGGCTATTTTTGGCTAAAATACGACATTTTTTTTATGATATTGGAAGGCAAACAAGCAGACGGATTTCCTGATGGTAAGAAATTTCCGCCGCCTAGAGACACCAAAGGTGGTAATGGTGCGCTGCCAACCTGAGGCCGGGATGTTAGGCCTTGAGCAAAAGTAAGTTTACCGGCTACCTTACCCTTCGAACCGGAACACGTCATGACGTTATTGCGCCAGGAATAGGTAAGGGGGTGGTACCAATCCGGGTGAGTCGCTACGAAACTCTACCACCTAGTCAGATGTCACGGTGTTAGTGACAGTAAGCCTTTGCTCGCCTTTGACGAGGTGCCTGGCAGGAAGGCAGATGGTCTATTCTTCAAAGGAACCCGGACCAACTCGGGGAAAGACAATTTAAACACCCCTTCAAAGAACTTCATTACATAGTATAAAACAAAGTCGCTTCATCTGTCCCTATGTCCTTTTGTATTCTTAAATATTTAAAACTACACAATGGATTCTGATCCGGTTTTTTTTTGATAAAGTGATTAAAGAGGAAGGTTTATATGTATATTTTATACCCGTGAAGCCGGGGCAGGCCGCAAGTATTATTTTTTTTTTTTGATGCTACATTTTACAACAAAATTCATTAGTAATCATTGTCTCTGTCATCTAGCGGTCCAGCGCCGGACTTGACTTCTTGAGGTATTTTGTTCTATCCTCGGGTTGGGCAACCAAAAAAAAATGTATTTTCAAAACTCAATATAAAACTCAATAATATGATAATAACGCAAAGAGAGACACTATTTTACAAGATTTGGTACGCGTAAGTATTTATAAACTCATCACCCTTATCATGATCGTGTGTTGGTAGAATAAGAAAATAGAATAAGCTGCTCTTCAGAAGCAAGCATAGTTTAAACATATTAGCCTAAAAACTCACAGAGCGGTTTTCGGTCGCTGAACTGCAGTTTTATTTCAAAACTCATAAGACCGGTAACTTGTGCGATCACACAGCTCTCTCTATCTCTGGCCACATTCTAAGCCTGCTGAACCTTTTATTCGTTGAGATTTCATTTATTCTAAGATGAATCCAAAATAATCCAAAACCCTAAATTTTCTACTTTCATTTGGAAAAAGAACGAAGAAACTGAGAAAAACAAAATTTTGAATTTAGGTTTATATGTTTAACTAGCTGTTGCCTGCGGCGTTGCTCGCGTAATTAATTGTCCCACATAAACATATTTTCAGGATCAAAACTATCTAATGTATTTATTCAAATTACCCTCTATGTGTGTGCCAAATTTCATGAAAATCTATTAAGCAATATTTGCTTGAAGGAGTAACAAGCAAACATACAAACTTTCGCAATTACGACATTAGTAGGATATTTATATTGTATGACAATATTGTATTTTTATCTTTCATATAATATGTTTACAAATGTTCTCCCATTAATAATTACAGAAATTGTCCCCTTCACCCTAAGGTTGTCTGATTGAGATTGTTCCAAAGCGATAAGACCGCCATTTTGCTCCTTAATAGTTATATTATAATATTTAAATGTAGTGGTATTTAATATTACAACTGTTATTGAAATTATTATAATATAAATTAATGAAAAATAATACATAAACAGACATATCTTCACGCTAAATCCCTTAAAGGGTAGGTAGATAGTGTAGTAATAGTCGAAATCTCACGATCCTGGCAAACCTGCCTGGCTACATCCACATTAAGTACCCTTTATATAAATGCTTACTTTCATTAACACCGTGACATCTGACTAGGTGGTAGGGTTTCGCAGCGACTCACCCGGATTGGTACCATCGCCTTATCTATATAAGTCATGACGTGTTCCGGTTTGGAGGGTAGGGTAGCCGATAAACTTACTTTCGCTCAGGGCCTAACATAATCCGGTTGGCAATGCACTATTACCACATTTGGTGTATCTAGGTGGCATGAATTTCTTACCATCAGAAAATTCGTCTCCTTGTTTGCATTCCAATATTATAAAAAAAAACCTGTTTGAACTCGGATTTTCTAGCACATGCTAAATTTCATCAAAATCTATCCTGTAGTTATACCGTGAAAATTTTAAATGGTTTTTGCCTCAGTTGTCTAGCGGTCCAGCATCGGACTTGACTTCTTCAGGTCTCGTGTTAGACATGTCAACATCAAGTGCCGACTAATGGCGTCAGGAAAAGATAAGGCAGTGGTACCAATCCAAGCTAAACGCTGCGAAACTCTACTCTCTAGTTGAATGACACGGTGATAGTGAAAGTAAGGCTACGCTCGCTCTTTTACGAGCTGCCTGGCAGAAAAGCAGTCTATTACGACCAACCACGGACCAAAAGACCAATACGGAGGAAATATTATATTCAGTTCTTCCTGGTTCATTTGCAACACCACATTGAACTAGTAAATATGAGTGCCACTACTAGTGATTTGTGCAGTTGCCAAAAATGACAACCCTCGCCGAGTGTAGTTGTCAAAAGCGAGGTACATACATAGGATTGACTTACGTATGTGTCTTTATTTTGTGATATTGCGATACAAAACATACGGAGATGGGCACATTTTGAAAAACATGTCTCCTATGCAAAATCATCATAGACGCACAAAATTTGTACCAAGAAGTCTGACAAACAATTGTCGGCTTTCCTGTTTCATTTATGCCGTCGCGCACATCAAACGACAAAAAAGTTCAACTAAAACTTGAATGTTCACTGAGCCTAAATGTTTGTTTTTTAAATATATGAAAGTTTAACTATACTAACTAAAAATTTTAACTATTTTGTTGCGCACTTTTATTGGAATGGGTAAAAACTTCTAAACTCGCGTCAGGACACGTAACCTGAAATTTCGTAAAACGAAAATTCGTAAGACGGACGCAGGGCTGCGCGAATAATAGACGCATTCGCGAATGTTCGTGTCCTCATGTTTGTGTACGATATCGCAATAAATGAATATTGTATTCTACCACATAAATGACAGTACTTTTATAGTGATAAATAAAACAATTCGTGCAACATTATTCCCTAATCATTCCAAAATATCAAAAATGCACAACGTTGATATTCAAGTTATACTTCTGCCGGCACTCCCAGAGTGCAACCGTAATTTTTTCTTTAACTCATTTCTTTTTGTTACCGACCTGAAAGGACTTCAATTGACTAATTTACTATATGTCGGAAAATTACAATTATTACTATTCCCGTTACAGAGATTGTACGTTACGTAAAATAATCTTAAAAAATAATTCAACCTATTTTTAGGTAAGCTAAAAAGTAAACTTGGATCTAGGTGAACTTTGTAAAGTTTCCAAAATATCGATAAATATAGGAGTGTTTTATTTGGTCCCGTTTTAGTGATGAACTTAATTTATTACGTTTTTTATTAATTTAGTCTAATTGGTATGGATAAAAGTTGCATGATATTGAAACTCCCTGTCCCCAAAAAAAGATTAGATTAGCCTTTGCTCGACCGTGGGCTCAATTGAATAGAACTTTTTTTTTTATGTTATAGGAAGGCAAACAAGCAGACGGATTTCCTGATGGTAAGAAATTCACGCCGCCTAGAGAGACCAAAGATGGTAATGGTGCGTTGCCAACCTGAGGTCAGGATGTTAGGCCTCGAGCAAAATTAGATTTAACGGCTACCTTAACCTCCGAACCGAACACGTCATGACGTTATGGCGGCAGTAATAGGTAAGGCGGTGGTACCAATCCGGGCGAGTCGCTGCGGAACTCTACCACCTAGTCAGATGTCACGGTTTTAGTGATGATAAGTCTATGCTCGCCTTTTACGAGCTGCCTGGCAAGAAAGGCAGATGGTCTATTCTGCAAAAGAGCCCGGACCAACACGGGGAAGATACAATAAAATAAGTCTAGAAATAGTCATAAAATCAAAAATTTTAGCTAAGAATCATCTGGATCAAGATAAAACAATTTATTCACAACGCTTGTACTTTCCACAATATAATATTTTTTATTTTTATAGTTTAGCCAACCGTTTTCGTTAAGATCTTATATAGCCCTGATGATGCTGAGAAGTATTAAGAAGTATAGAAACTATGGATCGAGTTAGATTTCAAACAAAAATCCGCATCGAACATACACACACACACTAATTTAAAATTATTTTTAATAGAAATACAAAAGTTTTGACGTTTTAACAAAATTATTTCTTTTAAAAAATATTTTAAAACATGTTTTGAACAGAATGCACTGCAAAATAAGGTCGGATGATATTGTCAATATAACAAGGGAATCTCGAGGGATTTCGTGTGGTTAGTTAGCAGCATGTAGGTCACAAACGTAGAATAGACTTGCAAAACCGTTATATTCAGAGAAATGTGTTAAAGTTCATTTAAATATTTGTTAAGCAGTTTTATCGGCTGTGGCAAAGATGTTATGTTTAGGGTTCGATTTTTTGGGTTGAAAAAGTCAAAATGTATTTGCTCAATTTTCTAATAAAAATATCGTCAACCGGTATCTGATAAGTGCCCGGATGATGATAGTTTTGGTCCTTATCAAATTAGTCTAACTAAATATCTTCACACTCATATTTCACAGGTGGTAAACGTTCACAGGGCACCCACAATTAACTGAATATATTTAAACTCAACAGACAGGTAATGAGTCTATCTCCAACCGTGTATATTTATATCGAATTTTGGGCAATGTTGTTATATTACAAAATTGGAAAAACACATTTTGTTGCCTAACCCGGGAATCGAATCTAAAATCAGATGCAGTCAAATCCAACACCGGACTGCTAGACTAAAGAAATGAAAAAAATAATAAAAGATCACAGAAGGCGCAATTGGTCTTGAGAAATAAAGATGGCGTTCTTATCAACAAGATATTAAAATTTGTTATGGTCGAATTTCGACCAATGGGCGACCATTAGTTACAGTAAAACTGCAAAAGCCAACTCCAACTATTACATCGGGTACCAAGTCGCGATCAGATATTATTTTTTTCAAAAGATAACAAATGGTTCCGAAATAATTTCATATAAATTGCATCATCATCCTACAAGAAGTTTTTCAATTACATTTAAAAATAAGTACACTTGTCACTGTCGTCAAGATAAGTGAAGTTTTTTACTATCAACTCAAAAATCATAGTTGGATCATGATAAAACTAATTTGGCTTTATAGAAAGAATGACTCTTAGAATCGTGATTTATGTATCTTTCTTAAAAAAAGATCACCAAAATCGCTTAATTGTCCGAGTTATCGCAAAAAAAAACACACAAAAAACATACAGTCGAGTTAAGAACCTCCTTTTTGGAAACGGATAAAAATCCTCACACATTCGGAAATATTTTGTGAATTATAAATCCCAAGAAAGATTTTAAATTCCATGTCAGAGAAATGTTTGTAAACCGAACGTTGCATGAGAGTAGCTTCAGAATTGTAAACTGCCACAATTTTAGATAAGCGAGTAAAAACTGTAAAGTTTTGCATTTCTCTCCCCAATGGCGCCCAACGAATCCGCCCCGGATAAATCGTTTTATTTCACCAAAGAAATTTTATAAAAAAAATAAATACTTTCAAAACTTAGGGGCACGAGTTTTTTACAATCTGTTTGTAAGATATTATTTTTAAACTTCAATTCACGCATTTCAACATACTCTATCAAATTGTGGTGTGCAAATTAGTATTTGTAAATGTAATAATTTAGTATTCAAACTTTTTACATTTATTCCAATTTTAATTGTAAATAACTAGCCGACCCGGGAACTTCATATCGCTTGATGTCAACAGTTTATATGAAAAAATATAAGTGATGTTCTCCAAGCACTAACCGACAAAATTAGTAAAGTTGATCTATCCGTTCAGGTGAGATGCGATGACTGGCGAAGTTGGGATTAAATTTTATAGATTAAATTTTATATTTAAAGATTTTGAAATGCCAAAGAGTTTAGTCTAATCTTACGTAAATTATCATTTCATAACCTAGCCAACGTTTCCAAAACAAATTTTACTTAATTTAATTGATTACACAAATGAATACAAAATGAGTAAGTAAGTATCTTTACGTCCATATACCCGAATAAGTAGAAAGAGGAACAAACAATGCACTTACGACTAGCCGAAGACAATAAGTCCCACAATGTGATAGGTGACAAGCTTATTGCCAACCGTATCCATATCCAATCCCGAGCTACGTCATTTTTTTTATTAGTAAACTAGCAGTTTCACGTACTTCGCCTGCGTAACTTGGCTTCTACTATACCGATTTGGATGAAACAAAGCCTATGTCACTTGTGGATAATGTAGCTTTCGAATGGTGAAAGAATTTTTAAAATCGGTCCAGTAGTTTTTGAACCTATTCATTACAACCAAACAAACAAACAAAATTTTCCTCTTAATAATATTATAGTATGATTTAAGATTTTATTAGTAAATTTAAGATACACATTTTCTGTTGTTTGTTTGTTTTTTGTTGAGGTCGAAGACTCGTGACTTAGACCCAGATCGCTAAACCACAGAGGTAGTTAAATAAATACAAAGATTTACCTTAACGACTAATGGTATTCTATAAAACTAACTTCAGGGAATAGATAGAAAATTAAAAGACATGTACGTTTAACAACTTTACGACGACGAAACGCGAACGCGAAACGCGAACGCGAAACGCGAAAATACACAGAAATACAAAAACATAGGATAGTAATGCTAAAATATAGAATACATAATCTATATAAATAAAAGAAAGTAGCGTTAGTTACACTATTTATAACTTAAGTAGAGCTAAATCGTTTTGGATACGTGTAAAGGATAGGAGACGTATGTAGGATAATTTACATATTTAGGTGGTAGAGTTTCGAAGCGACTCACCCGGATTGGTACCACCGCCTTACCTATTCCTGCCGATAACGTCATGACGTGTTCCGGTTCGGAGGATAAGGTAGCCGGTAAACTTACTTTTGCTCGAGACCTAACACCCTGACCTCAGGTTGGCAACGCACCATTACCGTATTTGGTTTCTCTAGGCAGTGTAAATTTCTTACCATCAGGAAATCCGTCTGCTTGTTTGCCTTCCAATATCATAAAAAAAAGTAATATAAATCTCCTAAAGTTAAACTTTCAGTACCCCACGACAGATAGGGATTCGATTGCATCTTGATTTATCGATTGACTTTCCTTTCAATGTTCGAGAAAAGTTAAAAGATTTGATCTTTAACTGAAAGATCCCTTTTGTGCTCTAAATTACGTGGTAAAATTTTTACTTTTGTTAGATATTGATAGCAATATTTTTTTGGGATGAAATTGCGAAGAAGCACTCGTTTCTTCTGATAGAAAGATACAGCCATGATATTAAAAAAGAAAAGAAAATATATTTAATTGCGGAATATGAGTGTTGAAGTTGTTACAAAATTGTTTAAGCTTTCCAACATATTCTACCACATTGTGGTGTGCAAATATTTAATAATATTTATAAAAAGTAATTACTTAATTATCATGTACATAAAGTTTTAATGTTCATACAAAAAAAAACAGATTTATAGGTATTCATTACAATTTGAAATACGAATTATAAACAGTTTTAAAATGTAAATAAATTTAATCCTTTTTACCTCGATTACTACCGTTTCCAAACCTAGTCAGTCAGGAAAATAGAAACGGCGAGTCAATCTCCCCGGCAGCAAGGACTTTTTACACCAAAGATGTTACAGGTCGTTACCAGATAAACTCTTCTTTGAGCCGGAACACATTAATTATAGAAGAAATAGGTAAAGCGCTTTCCTATCCGAGGAAGTTGCAATACAGCACTTAGACACCTCAGTTTTGTTGGTAGCGAGTTAATAATCTAGTTGTATATAAAATATTACCTAGTACAGTTATTGCAACTCAAAATGGTAAGCGGCTTTTACTTGTGGTAAACGCATATTTGTTTAATGTGTCAAAATGTGCGTTTTTTTCTAATTATTTCAACAGCTTCAAGTGCTATATCTACTTTTTCTATATAAATCACCCCTTTTGACTGATCATCGTATCATGGCTGAATGGATGGACCAAAGATGCTAATTTTTTGTTGGTTGTCATCAGAAAAAGGTTCTTATGAAGAGAAAAACCGGCAAAAAAATGCAGCAAAAATTGCAAAAATAATACTTTTTTTCGATATTTCAATAGCTTCAAGAGCTGTATCTACATTTACTAGTATACGTATAAAAATCCCCTTTTTGCTTGATCATCGTGTCATGGCTGAAGGGATCGACCAATTTAGCTATTTTCCTGTTGGTTTATCAGGAGAAGGTTGTTGTGAAAAACGGGAAAATTTGTAGAAAAAATGTGAAAAACAACACTTTAATTATTTTTCTATGCACACTGTTAGTAGTTGGTAAAGTTGAAGTCTAACGATACCACGTTCGCCGTTTCAGCTAGTGACTTAACCGTCAATTTTGTTATTGGTGTCTAAAAAAGGACATAAAATTTAAGATTTTGGATTTCGTGTAATGATTAATTAATATTAACAAACAAACAAACATAAAGTGCACCAAGCTGAGAATGCGGACGTAGAAAGAACAGTTTTCACTTCAAATATAGTATTGCAGGCCTAGGATACGGTTAGTCACATAATAATTATATCTTTAACTAAATTTAATTCAATCTTAATTTTAAGCGTCGCCGTGTGAAACACTTAGCATCATCATGAAGATATTGCCAAGTTTTCTAGTATCATTTAATTGAATATTACAGATAATAATTTCGATGATATCTACAAAACTTAAGTAATTAAAGACAAAGCTTGAAGTTTTATGAAAATGCTTTCTGAGTTTGAACATAATCATAAGAATGAATTTTCAGTAAGACCTTCTTTATTTTAATTTAAAAGTCAATAATATGATAATAACGCAAAGAGAGACACTATTTTACAAGATTTGGTATGCGTAAGTATTTATAAACTCATCACCCTTATCATGATCGTGTGTTGGTAGAATAAGAAAATAGAATAAGCTGCTCTTCAGAGGCAAGCATAGTTTAAACATATCAGCCTAAGAACTCACAGAGCGGTTTTCGGTCGCTGAACTGCAGTTTTATTTCAAAACTCATAAGACCGGTAACTTGTGCGATCACACAGCTCTCTCTATCTCTGGCCACATTCTAAGCCTGCTGAACCTTTTATTCGTTGAGATTTCATTTATTCTAAGATGAATCCAAAATAATCCAAAACCCTAAATTTTCTACTTTCATTTGGAAAAAGAACGAAGAAACTGAGAAAAACAAAATTTTGAATTTAGGTTTATATGTTTAACTAGCTGTTGCCTGCGGCGTTGCTCGCGTAATTAATTGTCCCACATAAACATATTTTCAGGATCAAAACTATCTAATGTATTTATTCAAATTACCCTCTATGTGTGTGCCAAATTTCATGAAAATCTATTAAGCAATATTTGCTTGATGGAGTAACAAGCAAACATACAAACTTTTGCAATTACGACATTAGTAGGATATTTATATTGTATGACAATATTGTATTTTTATCTTTCATATAATATGTTTACAAATGTTCTCCCATTAATACCCCCATCCCAGTTCTAATTACATAAATTGTCCCCTTCACCCTAAGGTTGTCTGATTGAGATTGTTCCAAAGCGATAAGACCGCCATTGTGCTCCTTAATAGTAATATTATAATATTTAAATGTAGTGGTATATAATATTAAAACTGTTAGTGAAATTATTATAATATAAATTAATGAAAAATAATACATAAACAGACATATCTTCACGCTAAATCCCTTAAAGGGTAGGTAGATAGTGTAGTAATAGTGCCAAAACTCACGATCCTGGCAAACCTGCCTGGCTACATCCACATTAAGTACCCTTTATATACAAACACGCTGGTTTCTGAGACTCTTAAAATTACTCTCTGATAATACCCGAGCGATTTGATAGTGGAATGTCAACCTAGGTTGGTTGGTTGGAAGGTAACCGGGGGTACCTTCATCCATTCATCTTCACTTTGTATATCTGTTTTGTAAATTTTTCATCTGCCGTTCTTTTATCGTATCGTTTTCGTTTTGATCGCATTCATCCTGCCTTCATGCTTTATCTGACGTACCCAAATCTCACTTCTATAAAAAAACGTTAGGATAAGTACGGAATATGTAAAGTGAGTCTAAACCCACTTTGAGATAGTTTACCCAGCGCTCTATTCACGATATTCCCTGCACATAGACTCCTTTACACATTAACGTTGTACCTTCTATCCTCTCAAAAGCACAACAAAGATATACAATTTCATTCACTTATTCCAGCACAACATCATCAACTAACACTCTTACATCCGTTCTTATAACATCTCGTTAAAATACCATTAGTTTGTTTTTTTTATTTAAAAGTAAATTCTCTCTCGCTTTTTTATTACTACTAACTAATTACTAATCATATTTAATAACAATGACCTGTGTTTGCACCTCAGATGTAGTAAAGCCCAAATCATATATAAACAAAAACAATACACATGAACGAAAAATTATAAATATTTACAGCTCGACACCTTTGAAACTTACCGAGCCTAATCGCATTTAAAAATCTAGTGTAATTTCGTCATTCTTTTGTTATTAAGTTCACGAACAATGGCAAGTTGTTTTTGGTAATGGCTAAGAATAACTAATTCCTACACACACCCTCACAGCACTCCAACCTCGAAATATCGTTAGAAACATCCCAAATGTACGTTTTCCCACGATGTGTGCAATTACCGCTGAGAGTGTTCTAAAAATACCTGTAGGGGTCGCTTAAGCTACAATGAATCCTCTCCATACTTCGTATAAGTGTTTCGAATACCCATTACAACATCGATAGTAATATTTTATATCGGAAACTGATAATTTGTTTAAGAATCTCGAGGGATCAATTTACTTTCACAAAATGTTCCAATCAGGCAGTGTTTTATTTACATTGAATATTTTTAGTGTATGAACCGAATTTGGAAAGATTGACAGATAAAAGATTGACAAGAAGATTTAGAATGCGAATGCGGATAGATGTAGGTACCCGGGGAAACCAAGGTTATATATCATTCTAAGATTAGATCACTCAAATATTATCCGAGGGTGGTGTTAGGAGTCACCGAGACCAATGTGTTTGTATGAAAAAGGTAATGAATGTGATGGAAGCCAGACAGGTTTGCCAGGATTGTGAGGTTTGACACTCGATACAATCTGCCTACCTCGTAAGAGACTTTGTGTGAAGATATGTATGTATATAAATGAAACGTATGTGTCTGTATGGGGCATCATAACTTCTAACCGGATAGACCGATTCCAACGTGGATTGTTTTATTTGAAAGATGACGTAGTCGAGACGATCCTTAGCATTACTAGTGTATTATGTCGTGGGTTTTTAAAATTTAATGTTTACTATGTTAATAATTAATTTCATAGAAAGTTTATATGGTCCGTAAATATATGTTACTCCATTAAGGAAAAGCTCCTGTGAAGATAAAACAGAAGCACAAGAATATGGTTGTATTTATGAAGCATGTATCTCAGTTTCAAAATCCATTATCACTACATTTGGACCACAAAATATCGTTGGGAGCATCCTAAATATGTCCATTTTCCCACGCTCTATGCAATTAGTACAGAGAGTCTTCTAAAAATGCCTTTGGGGCCTCCTCTGCTGTGACAAATCTCTTCATACATGTGACAGTGTTGTAGTGAAACTTCTTTAGAATCGTTGTGATTTCAAAACGGGTGAAACGGGAAAACGACAGGTAAGAGACACAAATATATATTCATCTCATTCTTTTGCAGGTAAGAGACACAAATATATATTCATCTCGCTCTTTTGTCGATTTACTGAAGTTTCACTTCTATCGTGTGTGAATCGCACACACACATTTTTTTTAAGTCTTACTTAAGTTAGAGTCGCCTCCGTGTCATTTAAGCGGGTAGGTATTGCACCTACCCGCTTAAATGACACGGAGGCGATAATCGTTTTGTTTTTATGTTTAAGTGTATGCTTGAATCAGTTGAATCAAATGCTAATTTCGCCAATCGCCTATCGCCTCTGTGGTCTTGTGGTCCGGCGTCGGGCTTGACTGATCGGGTCGGGTTTGATTCCAGGGTCAGGCAATAAAAAGAAAATTTGTTATTTCCAAGTTTTTAATAAAAAAAAATGTTGCTTGGGATTGGATATTTGCCCTTTTGCGATAGGCTTGCCACCTGTAACATTGTGGGACTTAGTATTTTCGGATAGTCGTGGGTACAATGGTTGTGCCTCTGCCTACTTATTTGGGGATATGGGCGTGAAAATTTTAAGAAACAATCGTAGTATTTAGACACCACAGATGTCAAAAGTGCGGTGCTGCTCTGAGACTGCCGTTTAAGTGCAAGTTTACCCACTATCTGCTAGTGGAGTACACCCGACAAAAATATAAATAATGGATAATAAATATCCCTGGATAAGTTGCACAAATTGAATCCAAAATAACGTAGGTATTATTTGATTTTCATAAGGGTATATTTGATATTTTCCATTGTCGGCGCTTGGTAAAACTCCGGAAGTTTATTTATAACATTAAAAATAAAAAAAACTAGAAGGGATGCGTAAAACAGTACAAGTATTTCTTCATTTAAGGTGTGAATATTTGGTAAGGGTGTTATTCTACGATTCTATTAAACAGAAGTACTTGAATGTATACCAGAATAAATTTAATATTCAGCACATAAATGTTCATCACAACAACGCTTCCCCCGGGCGGTAATCGAACGTGAGCCTTGCAGTTGAGTACGCGCTTAACTCGATGGAGTTAGTACTAGTTAGATGGAAACGCGTACTCTAGCCCCTCGACCAACGAAGAGGTTAAATATCATGGCGATAGTAACAGGTAAAGTATGGGATCCCTATCCGGGCAAATTACTGCACTCACTCATCCCCGTGGTTGAGGTAAGAGGAAAATGGATCATTACTATCAAGATAATGATCCATTTTACTCTTACAAGCTACTGGCAGAACAGAGCTAGGCAGGCTCATGCTATTTTACACTAGGTTTGATCTGGAAAACCAGTGAGTGGTGATACCAGCTAGAAGCAGTCAGCTCTGAGTGTAAAGATGTGATAAGGGTAAGTGTTTCATACAAACATAGTGTCGATAACAATATTTTATATCCCAAACTGACATTTTGCTTTATTTATAAGCGTCTCTTGGGATTTTATGATAGCGGAATCCACCCACATCGTTCGTGGTTTTATTTATGGTAAGTACTAACATACCTATTAGTTTTTATACATTACGTGTAGAGCTTAATATTAGACATTTACAAACCATTTTAACAAATAAAAATAACTAAGTTAATTTAAACCGACTTCAAAACTAAAAATTATAAATATTAAGTATTAATTATAATATACTACCCATTATTTATATGTGCCATTCA
Source organism: Calephelis nemesis (assembly GCA_002245505.1). Classification (NCBI taxonomy): domain Eukaryota; kingdom Metazoa; phylum Arthropoda; class Insecta; order Lepidoptera; family Riodinidae; genus Calephelis; species Calephelis nemesis. The sequence goes on along the minus strand of NJDD01001179.1, from coordinate 107,485 downwards.
ACGTTAGGTTTGAAGTACCGACTTCAACTTTTATACCGACTTTGACTTTTGCCAAGCCTCAAACTAATAATTATATTATAAGTAGTATTAAATTGAATTGGCACCTATATAATTAATTAAATGTTTGTTATTTTTAGTTTTGAAGTCGGTTTCAATTAACTTAGTTATTTTTATTTAATAATTTTTAGTTTGTTGCTGATATGATTTCATTTAATTAAAATAAACATCAACACAAGATAGGTGTAAATTTATAGGTAAAAAATGCTCGTAAAATAAAAACTATTGGGCCTACATAAATCAAATTTTTATGTGACCAATTCGAATTTATTTCCCATCAAACAAAAAAAGAAAAAAAAGTAAATCGGCTCAGAAACCACGGAGAAATTGGTGTACAAATATAAAAAAAAAACAATTTACCGGCCGAATTGATAACCTCCTCGTTTTTTTGAACTCGTTTCAAAAAGAACATGCTAATCTAATATACGCACTAAGTATTTGAACTGACTAATGCGGAAACTAAATTAGCTTTTGCTGTGCTGATTTTGAACTTACCCAAAATGGTGTACAAAAGATAACAAAATCGCATGGTTCGTGGTAGGGTAAGAGAGCAATTCCAACCGCGGGTCGTTGAAGTGTTTCCCACTTGTGTTCCCGTTGTGTACAACACATGACTCGGGAACCGGATGAATTCTTCAAAAGTAAAGTAAAGTATCTTCACGCCCATGTCCCCGAAGAGGTAGACAGAGGCAAAACCAGGGCACCCATAACAAATCGAAGACAATAAGTGCCACAATGTGATAGGTGACAAGCCTTTCGGCATCCGGGCACATATCCGATCCCGAGCAGAATTTTTTTTTTATTTAGAAAATTGGAAAAACCAAATTTCCTTTTTGTTGTCCGACCCGGGATACGAACCCGGTACCTCATGCAGCCAAGTCTAACACCTGAACCGATAGACCACTGAGGCGATAATATGGTACATATCCAGAATATATCCCAAATAATAAATCCGGCATTATTATGTTTTGTACATTATATTGTTTGGAGCTAAATATATTGTTTGGAATAAATAAATAAATATATCTGGACAAGTCACACAAATCTAATCTAACTCCAAAGTAAGCAATTATATGCTTGTGTTATGGGTGTTAGTCAACGATTATAATATGTAGAAATATTTAAATAGATACTAGAATATATTTAATTAACACCCAGACCCCGAAATTCAGACATCTAAATGTTCATCACACAAATGCCTGTCCCCTCCGGAATCGAACCCGAGCTTGTGGTTGGTCGATGTACTTAGGCGCGTACGATAGCCATTCGACCACCGCGGCGAACTTGAATTCATTTACTGCGTACAGTCTTTCCTGTTTCGATGCGCTAAAATATGTATATTAGCGTTTCCAAATAAATAATTTTATTTTGGTTTAAGTTCAAATCTTCGCAATAAGCAAATCTACTAGAGATACAGCCATGAAATTTAGTGAGTAGGGTCGTTTTATTAAATAAATACCCACTAAGAACGAATGTTTTTGGAAATTTTATTATAACGGGGTGAAATAGGGCTTAAAAGTTTGTATGGAAGACAGTCATTTTTGAAGTTAGAAATGATTAGATATGTATTTCAGCGTTTTTGGAAACTATACCATTAAG
>NJDD01001179.1:92269-105805 GCA_002245505.1 Calephelis nemesis | reverse complement strand
TTTGTATGAAAGTATTAATAGGCTAGTATCAGTGAATTTGTTGTCTACCACGCAAGCAAAGCATCGGGTAACCAGACTAACTACACCACAGAAGCGATAATAATTCCTAATAACGATCGTATAAAAAACTCTTCATTTGTAACATTAGTGAATAGCCACTACACTATAATTGTAGAGGTAATAAACCCTTATAAACTGAATAGCCGAGGGTTATAGGGTCTATTAAACTAATAATAAAGTTGTTAACATCACTATAAAGGGACCTACTCACGGGATTAACGTGCTGATGTAGTGTTTGGACACTTTACCGGAGAATTTCAGTTAGAAGTAATATCGTACAAGTTGGAAAATGACTATTTTAACACCCTACAGAAAAAAAAAGCGTGTTAGCTATTATTAAAAAGTTTGATGTGTGTGATCAAACTAGTTCTTAAAACCTAAGTAAGTATCTCCACGCCCATATCCCCAAAGTGGTAGGCAGAGGCACTACCAGGGCAGCCAGGACTAGCCGAAAACATTAAGTCTACAATATGATAGGTGGCATGCCTATCGCCAACCGGGCTCATATCGAATCCCGTACAACATGAAAATATAATATATTTTCAGGTCTAGTTTAGACTTGGATTTCTTGACTTGTATATTTTTTACAAAGTAGTTTGATTTTGATAAATAAAGATTAAAAGAATACATAGAATAGAATTTAAATATCGATAGACCTTTTATTGCTAAGATAATAATCCAGAGGTAGTTTATAATAAGCTTCGAGTGGTAAGCATACACGTCTTTTTCTAAACCAATCAACCCTTGATTTTAGTTCTATTCCCGGCGGTATCCGGTTGTTTATTATGTTCTAGCATCAATTAAAGTATTCTATGAATTAGTATCACGACTAACACCCGTAAAACAAGAATACGATTTGGACTTGGAGGGTCGATCGTTTTATGTAGTTGGTTTCGACGATGGAGATTTTTTATTGTTAAAAAGTTTCTCTGTAAGTAAATAGAGTTTTTTTATTATTTATACACTGCCCCTTGTTGGTTGGGGCTCCTTTTGCAGAAAAGACCATCTGCCTTCCTGCTAGGCAGCTCGTAAAAGCAGAGCATACGATTACCGTCACTAACACTGGGACATTTGACTAGCTGGTAGAGTAGCGCAACGACTCTTTCGGATTGATACCACCGCCTTACTTATTCCTGCCGCCATAACGTCATGACGCGTTCCAGTTTGAAGAATTAGGTAGCCGGTAAACTTCCTTTTGCTCGAGGCCTAACATCCCAACCTCGGGTTGGCAATGCACCATTACCACTTTTGGTGTCTCTAGGCGATGTGAATTTCTTACCATCATGAAATCTATCTGATTGTTTACTTTCCAATGTCATAAAAAACCTAAATATCATGGTAAAAGGTTAAGCCCTTTTTAAATAATTAAGTTGCTTACTTAGACAACATATTTAGATTCAAGTTTATTTTGGGCAACTTCACTAACTTGAAATTAAAAATAATTACTAAGAAAACTGTTACCTGATATAAATATTGGAGTGTATAACTTTAAGTAATACGTTTATGTTAATTTTCCTACCTTTGCATATTCCTTACCTTCGGATATTAAGTCAAAAGAATATTTTTTCTTTGAAAACAGATAACTTATTTTGCATTTCGTTATTAAAGTTACAATTCAGCTTAACTTAAGCCTTATTTGGGAAAAATCACGTCGAAACGAGAAAAATTTTGTAATGTAATTAAATTTTCATTTGGCTCTAAAACGCTTCTTTCTTTTATAATGAGCCAAATGAAACTCTTAATTATATTCAAGGAATTTCTTTATTATGCTTGTTGCGTTATTAACCGTATCCATAATTAAAATATTACTTTTATAAAATACATTAAAATATTTGCACACCACTCTGTGGTTGAATATGTTTAAAATCTTAAATATTTTTTATGTAACAACTTCAACACGCATATTACTCAATTAAATATAATTTCTTTCTTCTCTTTCCAATGTGTTATTAGGGGAGAATGGGACAATGATATCTTCATGTCATGGTTTTGTTGTAAACTTTAACCGATACAAGATTGACAAAATAGACATACCTACTATTCAAAAATATTCAGTGGGATCTTGGTTGACATTTCACGTTTAAATCGTCGGTTATTTTGCGAAGGTGATATCAAGAATCTCAGTATTCGCCTTCTTTGAATAAGGTGTACTTATAGTTATAAATGTTTAAATTAGAAGGAAAAATATATTAATTGTCCTGATTCGGGAATCGAATCCATGACCATATGTAGTCATCACTAATAGGTACTGTACCACTAGACCGCAAATGCAAACTAAATTAAATTACACTATAGTAGTTGTATCTTAAAATGCCCGGTTGGCGGTAGGAGAGCTACCAGTCACATTGTGGGTCTTAGGTTAGTCGTGGGTACCCTGATTGTGCCCCTGCCTACCTTTCGTAGATATGGGCGTAAAGTAAGCACTTACTTACTTTTTGTTAATAAATGTTTTCTAATTTTTTTTGTTGCCCAATACGGGAATCGAACCAGAAGTCAAGTCTGACGCCGGACCGCTAGACCACAAAAGCGACATTAAAATATAATTAGGTATTAATAATATGCAATTTATTTAGAGACACTTGACTACTTTCCACAATATATTTTTAATTTTTTTTATTTTTGTGATTTAGCCAACCGGTTTCGCTACACAAGCATCATCAGGGCTAGATAACAACTGAACTTTTGTTGAAAATAATACCGTCTAATTGTCATCCTCACAAATGACGGTATTTAAATAAAAAAATACTGAGTGATGACATTAGTAAACAAATTCGAGTTGACTGGGTTGACACGTTAGATTTTAACCCCAATGGGGAAAATTTTCCTTTAACTAAGTACTAGGTACTAATGTTATCTATTAAATTAATTCTACTATTAATAAATGTTTGAAAAATGTTAATCAAATTAAAATTAAGTATTCTAATAATGGTAAAATAAAATAAATCGAACTCCTTTGGTAAAATTGTCAAAATACCACATTGTACAACAAAAAACATCTCGAAATACCGAAAATTACAAATGATGTCAAAAAAATAATAATAAATGACAAGTTAAAACGTTATACATTACAAAATTCAATATAAATATAAAATAATTATAATAAAATAAAAGGAAATGTCAAATAATTACGCAAAATAAAACTATGTCAAAAAATGGCTGCCAGAATTAATTACTTACGCCTAAGAATGCCATAGACATCTATTTATTTACTAAAAATTATTTCTCCATGTAAAAATCTATTCTTTAAAAAACATGTTAAGCAGTGGAGAACTATTAATATCTACCTGATCATTTAATAATTTGGGGTCCCTTTTCCTTCTATTAATTTCTAAAGCCTCTAAGGAATTGAGTTTCTTACCTTTGTTACAAAAATGAAGGGCTTTGAAGTTATTTAATGTATCAAAACAGTGACCTTCCTCCTTAAGTCCTTTAATAAATGCTTAGCAAAAGCAGAATTCCCTTTACCTAACCGCCAATTAACTACATGACGTTCTTTTACCCTTATTGTGAACGACCGTCCCGTTTGTCCTACATATTCACTATCACAATCTTGACACTTCAATTTGTACACTCCACTCCTTGACAATGTTGGTACTCTAGATTTGTTATTAAAGAGTTATCTTTTTAAAGAGTGGCTAGTGTAATATACTGGTTTCTTTTTTTGAAGCAATCGGGAACATTTGTATGTGATGTTACCTAGAAATGCCAATCTTACATACTTTGGTGGTTCTTTTTGTCCAGTCGTTGCGTATAAATAATTTGCCACTTGCTTCTTAGTCTTATTCTTTATTAAGGAGTCAACCATTTTAGTGTCATATCCATTGTTAACAGCTATAGTTTTTATAGTTGCCAGTTCCTCCCAATAATTTTCTTTATTTAATGGTACTGAAATAAGTCGATGTACCATGGCGTGAAAGGCAGCCTGCTTGTGAACATCTGGGTGATAGGAATCTGCAGGTATGATGTTATCGCTAATCTTTCGCTAGTCTTTTCTATAAACTTTAAATTGATTTGTATTAATAATATTTTAATGAACAGACTTCGCTTTTTTTTTTGTTTTTTTATGATAAAGGAAGGCAAACAAGCAGACGGATTTCCTGATGGTAAGAAATTCACGCCGCCTTGAGACATGGTGGTAATGGTGCGTTGCCAACCTGAGGTCGGGATGTTAGGCCTCGAGCAAAAGTAAGTTTACCGGCTACCTTACCCTCCGAACCGGAACACGTCATGACGTTATGGCGGCAGGAATAGGTAAGGCGGTGGTACCAATCCGGGCGAGTCGCGGCGAAACTCTACCACCTAGTCAGATGTCACGGTGTTAGTGACGGTAAGCCTATGCTTGCCTTTTACGAGCTGCCTGGCAGGAAGGCAGATGGTCTATTCTGCTAAGGAGCCCGGACCAACACGGGGAACACTCTTGTTTTTAGTTTGTTTTTATTATCATCCTATTGTCTCTGCAGTCTAACGGACAAGTGTTGAACTTGACCCCATACGGTCTTTCGATTCCGGATCAGGCAACAAAAATACAATGTGCAATTTTAATTGCAACTAAACCATCGTTGTCCGATACAAAATATGTACCCGGTTGGCGACAGGATTGCCAAATGTCACATTTTGGGATCTACTTGAACTAATCGAGGGTACCATTACTATATCTCTACCTACTTTTTCCGTGCAGATACTTTAGCTTTATTCAATAGTAAACAATTCATACATTTCAATCTAAACGTTATAATTTCTAGCATATTTCCCTGGTACATTTTTTAACAATTACTTGTAAGGTAATTTATCAAAGTAACGATTTCCTAAATTAATGGTCGCTGCGTGGCTTATTAAAAAATGGCGCCATATTTCTTAGTTCCTTGAAAGGGCGTACAATAAGGTAAAAGGTTTGTGCGTATTTTTCGGGTAAGGAATTTACGCCGTCTAGAGACACCAAAAGGTATTAATGGTGCTTTGCCAAACTGAGGTCGATATGTTAGGCCTCGAGCTAAAGTAAGTATACTGGATACCTTATCTTAAATGTCGACAGCAAGTGTTGACGTTATGGCAGCAGGAATAGATAAGGTAGTGGTACCAATCTATACAAGTCGCTGCGAAGCTCTACCACCCAGTAAATGTTATGACGTTAAAGAATGTAAGCCTATACTCACCTTTCACTAACTGCCTAGCAGGAAGACAGATGGTGTATTCTGCAAATGAGCCCTTACCACAACGGGGAACTATACATATGTTTCCTAAACATCACTACATCCATAAAATTCGAAAGAATATGGAACAATACGAGTAGTCCATGAACCGTAAAACTAATAAATCAACTGGTAATTCAACGAAATATAAATGTTCTGAAATTTTAGGTCTGAACATAATACAAATCAATTTCAATAGGTAATTGACTATCCGCTCCGATTACCATTATGAAGGAACGGTTCATCTTTTCCTCATTTTTCTCACCTTTTCCATTTTTATGATGGATAGATGATAATGACCCGACGCTCAGCTGATAGAAAGCCTATTGAATCTAAGGGTCAAAACACATAACCGCGTTGCGGCGCCGCGCCGCTAGAATCAGTAGTAGCATCACTGTCGATTATTTATTTCAAACAGAGTAAAATCTTTTAAATAACACATAAGGAATACATTTCTTACGGTGGTCCATGGTAGAGACACGTTTATAAGGCCGCAACGCAAACCGACGATTTTAGCGGCGCGACGCCGCAACGCGGTTGTGTTTTGGCCCTTATATGGAGACATTGTAATTAAATTCAATTTACTTGTTTCTGTAGTTGTAGGTAATACAAGAATTATTTGTAGTATAAACTTATACTTAGACATCTACAACCCGTCCACTTAAATGGTATACAGAATCTTTAAATAGACTTCAAAAGAATATAACATACTTCATTACCTATACATTTTGTTAAGTCATTAATCATATCCAAAAACCCATAAATTCATTAAGTGTACGTTTTTAAATTTTAACAACTATAAATTAACAAATAAGAATTATTTATGATATGTAAATTAAAATCAAAATATAATAATCTCAATAAAATTACTATAATTAGAAGATTATGATGACATACCTAGAATCATATTCTTAAATGAAATAGTTACCTTCTTATGTTATGAAAATCTAGTTTCAATAATAAAAAATCATTATTTACACATTTTTTACTTTACATTTTTACACATTTTATTACACAGTTTTGTTTTATTTTTAGAAGCTAAAAGAATAATTAGTCTCACTTCAAACACTTATTCACAAAATTATTTTTACACCCTTATCTTAGAATAGTGGGCAGACGCAAAATCTGGGTGGGTCCCAAAATGTGATAGGCAAGCTAATCGCCAAACGAGCTGATGTCCAATCCTGAGCAACATTTTTTTTATTAGAAAATTGGAAAACCCAAAATTTCTTTTCGAACCCGGGACTCCATGCTGTAATATTATTTTCTAAGCTGGCCTTTGTAGTTGGTAACTACACTGGCCAGCAATAAAAAATAAAACTGTTCTCTATTATAAAATTTTTAAAATGTAGAACCTAAATTTAAGTCGAAAGACAGTCTGCTACATGTTCTGACACGGTCTACATTGGTCTACATCTAGTAATCTCAGCCTACTTTTTTATTTCTAACATTCTTCCTAATATTCTATAAGTCGACGGAACTATGACTGCTGCTTGCTGCTTGGTGTCTGCTGCTCGGTGGTGGGAGGACCCTAGACCGGCGGAAGCTGCCCGCCGGTGTTCTTCTGTGGCCGCCTCCCCAGCCGCCCCCTTCTACTGCTGCTTCTGGCTGCTGAGGGAAGGCGCCAAAGAGTCCCGCTAGCCCAACCGCCGAAGACTACAGCAGCAGTCCTTCGAGTTCCGTCGACAGACCACCTTTATCCCAAGACCCTTTTCTTTCTTTATCCGGCAGAACCTTTTTGTGCACAGACTTTTTATATGGACTTTATTTTACTAGTGTTTCTTTTATTATAGTGTTTTTTTTGTTAACATTTTTTAATTTTTATGCCAACAGGATCCCGTATTCCTAAAACGTCTGTTGGTTTGTTCATTTTTTCTGTTAACATAGTGGTGGGTGGTAGCTAAGCCACCCCCACTACGTTACAATGCAGTCAAGTCCAAGACCCGAACCGCTAGACCACAGTACTTATACGAAAATTGAAAATACTCGTTATACATCGAAAACAACAAAAAAGTGTATTTAATGTGCCTTTAGACCGGTAGACTATAGAAGAAGAATTTTATGATATAAAATGGTATGGCTAGCGACACTGATACATAGAAATACCTTAATGTATACTGCTATAAAGTTCATGAACACTACTGAAACTAGAAACACAAACAGCTAGATAGATGTTCAAATATTAAATTCCTCTAACCCGACCATTCACCGACAATCCACGACCAAGCGGTAGAGCCGTCACGGTTCTAGGAAAACCGATTTTATAGGATATACCAGTTCTTTACAGTACGGGTAATATATAATGACTACATAGTACAAAAAAGTCACTTTCCGCTTTTTTATATTACATATTTTGTATGTATGCTTTAATTTTTAAAATTATTCAACGTATTTAAATTCAATTTCATTGTGATTTAAGAGTAAGGTTGACATGTAAAGTACCGTAGAAGTTTATTCAGGAGTGCATAGCTCGAAACGAGGCGGTCGAAAATAAATAAAATGGCAAATCTGTTTGTGCGTACGTGTGTGAGGGATAATAACCAAGTTGGGATAGTCTTGAGTCATATGAAGGTAACATAGACTAAGTTATAGAGACTCTGTGCCTGTGTCTGAATGGATGAATCAATGTTTTTTCTAAAGTGAATTCCAATTTATAGAACTGAATGTTTACCCCAAGTCATATAAGTTATGACTTAGTTTAATTACTGAATGCCTGACACGAATCGTATTAGACTTCTATTAATAGTATCCTTTAACCCGAAGAGTTAACGGCAGTTGTGGGGTGACGCTAGCGATTTAATCAATGTTATGGTAGAGAGGAGCCCAAGAGGTGGTTTTTGCAGTTACTCAAGGACGTCAGATTTTGATATGAAAGTTGCGTTGTATATCATATTAAAAACTACGTTTATGTATCAAATCTCTAAATAAAAGCAACGGTGTTAAAAAGTCTGTCTAAATTTCTGGATTCGAATATATTATAGTCGATCAAGTCAGATTAAAATAATAAGGTTTTATTACATACCAATAAAAGACATCAAAGACGGTTGCAAACATGCATTCAAACAAAGTAGTCGTAGAGAAAATGTTGTTTCCGTCTTCCGGTTATTATAACATTTACGGTACATACTGTTGCAAACCAACGTTTACAACCGTCTAAAACCCTTAAAAGTGCAAATTTCATTGTTTTGAAGATTTGAGTGCGGAGCGTGACGTACCGACGTAGGAAAGTCAGAAACTTTAAAAAAGCAATGAGTATTTTATGGTTACCATATTTCCATTTTCAAAAATACGGTTGGCAAATGTATACAATATTAATTTCTTATGTGATCGCGTAAGATCAACTGACAGTAATTGTTATTTCAATTTTTAAGACACTACACGCACCGCTATAAATGAAAACGTAACAAAAACTTTTTCACTAAAAGAATAAACCCAGTAGTTCTTAAAAATGCTCGAGTAACTATACATTTAGTATTCTGGACACCCCTTTTAAAAGTTTGTTATTCCACTAACAACCAATAGGGTTGACATGTTTCTGCTTTACGCTCTACATCCATAAATTATACATTTAAACTGAATCGAACATCGTAAAATTGATTTCATTTGACTCACAAAACTTTATTATTCAGTATGGGACAAGTGGAAGAAAATAAAATCTCTGCGGTGGAAAGTCAACTGGTAAAGGAAAATTTTATTAAACTAGAACAGATAGCACATTGCGTACTCAATGCCATAAAATGGCATTTTGGGGTTAAACTTTTCTGTATTACTAATTGTTACCGGCGACATAGTATCAATGTTTTTTGGCTTTCTGTACCGGAACCCGTTGAAATATCGTGATACAAAGTAGCCTATGTCCTTTATCGATGTTAAATCTTATTTCTACTTAGCTTAGCCAACAATTTGAATGTAAACACGGAACTTGCTTATAAAGTTTCTTGTTATTCTAGACGGTTGTAAACACGCCTTCGCAAAAGTAACGTTGGAAGAAACTTTAAGATTATTCGTAGTGGTTATACAAAATCTTTTATTTGTCAGTATTATCAATTTCCTGGTATACAAAGCGTATAACATTTTGTGATGGAGGTACGACGCAAAACAGAACTGAATTCCTAGAACTGGTAAATTTATTTTAGCGACAATTTCTATGTCTAGGTACCTTGTCTGAAATTTCAGTGCACGCCCCTAAGCATGATTACATCCGTCTGAAAGCCCTTTATGTAATAAAATGACTAGATTAGAAATGAACAAATTTTATGAACGCTGCAGTGGAACGCAAAATGGTACCGGCAAATTTCATTAATACAACAGATAACGGATTGCATCCATTCAATATCTCAAAAAGCGCGATACGTTGAAATGCGATGAAATATCGGAAAAACAACCTGAATCAACTATTTATTGTGCTTATTGAACCGTTAACATTTTTAGTCTGTTCAATTTAAATTATATTCGAACATGTAATGGAAACTTCCAATATTAATATTTTCGTTGTTGAAATTTTACATTTGTTTCTGCTTGTAATAATTAAAAACTTAATGACAGCGAGCGTAGAGCAGAGAGACACAATTATGTATGAGAAATTGATTAACGATACCGACTCAATTAGTTCTCTCCATTCACTTATTACAAGGCTAATTATCTTGCCACCAATTCAAAAAAAAGGAGGTGAATTCATCGATCTGATTTTTGAATGTTTATTAGTCGATTATTCGGACAATTACAAATTGATTTTGGTGACAGAACAACGACCAGAACACCCACTTTCATCGCAAGGCAGAACTCAGTCCAACAATGAAATTGGTGACACGCTTGTTGCAAACTGGGGATGTATCCGTTCCACTAAAACGTGTTTTTTATTAGAAACTAGCCGATCTGGAAAACTTCATATAATTTTGCATTGCTACTGACAGTCATTTTTTCCCTGTAAATTTCTCAGTTTTCCATTATATACTTATCTAATAATTATTAATATCACAAAATTAGATTTTACAAAAAATGTCCATCCGTTCAAGTGTAATATGATGACTACGCGAAATAGGTTTTTTTACATATATGTATTAAGATCGAAAACATTGCCCACACTGAAATCAAACCCGAAACTTCTTGTAGTAATCGCTAACACCAGACAACTAGAACACGGAAGCGATATTAATTCATAATTAGGATCGTATAAAAACTTTTCAATTGTAACATTAGTAAATAGCCACTACACTATAGTTGTGGAGTTAATAAACCCTTATAAACTGAATAGCCGAGGGTTATAGGGTCTATTAAACTAATAATAAAGTTGTTAACATCTTTATAAAGGGCCCTACCCATGGGATTAACGCGCTGATGTAGTGTTTCGACACTTAAAGGGGAGAATTTTACTTAGAAGTAATATCGTGGAATTTTGGCGCCATCGAAAGATGATAGCATATCTTGTATTTCCTTGTTGCCTCCAAATCTCACTAATAATGCTTGAATAATGAGCCACCGTTTTACCCAAGACCCTGATATGACTTGTTGACGACTTATGACTAATTATAATTGAATCCCAATTATGGTGAATTTGATGCAAATTGCTAGAAATTTCTACGTAACTAATGGCGAAATGCTAACACGAATGCCAAAATATAAAGAAAGATGAAGTAATATCGTACATGTTGGCAGATAACTTTATTTTTAAACACCCGACGGAAAAAAGGCATGTTAGCTAGTGTTAAAAAAAGTTTACCACCTTTGTGGTTTAGCGTTCCAGGTGTTGGACTTGACTTCATGAGTTCCCAGGTTGAATTCGCAGGTCCGCCAACAAAAAGAAAATGCGGTTTTAAATTATCTAATTAAAAAAATATTGCTCGGGATTGGATATGTACCCGGTTGGTGATATGTTTGCCACCTATCACATTGTGGGAGTTACTATCTTTGGCTAGTCGTGGTTGCCCTGGTTGTGTCTCTGCCTGAAGATAGTTTAGAAAAGTTAACTTCTAAACGAATGCACCTATTTCGATGAGAATTTTCGTTTGGAATCTGACCTAATCGAAATGATTCTTAGCTTCATTCAAAATAGGTAGGATTATGGCTTTTTTTAATTACGAAATAGATAAGATTAGACTAAGATTTCTGTATACATGTGTACTTTTTACAAAGTAGTTGTTGAATTTAGATAAATGAAGACGAAAATATAATATATATGCTTTTAAAATAACGTGTCCTGACTGATTGATTCACTATCGGCGAGCAAAAACTAGGTAACAAGGTAGGTTTCGTGACTAGGGCCGTTTTGTTAAGCAGACATACAATAAGGACGGAATATCAGAAATTCCACCCCTAAGAGGATGAAATAGGTGTTGAAAATTTGTATGCAAGATCGTCATTTTTTAAGTTTGAAACATTAAATTTTATTTTTGAGCTTCTTGGGCTATACTTGGGCTTTTGGAATTTCTAACCTTAAAAGGAGTGAAAAAGGGGGTAAAATTTGTATATATGTCTTTGTTAATGAGGTAAGCAAAGAAGTTTTAAATTAAAATAATATTTTAAATTAATAAGTAAACCGCCTCTGTGGTCCAGTGGTTCAGTTGTTGGACTTGACTGCATAAGGTCCCGGGTTCGAATCCCGGGTCGGGCAATAAAAAGGAAATTGGGTTTTCCAATTTTCTAATAAAAAAAATATTGCTCGGGATAGGATATGTGCCCGGTTGGCGATAGGCTTGCCACCTATCACATTGTGGGACTTAGTATCTTCGGCTAGTCGTGGGTGCCCTAGTTGCGACTCTGCCTACCTCTTCGGAGATATGGGCTTAAAGATACTTTTTATAAGTAAACATATTAATTGCCACGCGAGCAAAGCTGCGGGTAACAGCTAGTATAGAATAGAATTATATATTGATATATTTTACTAGTTGTTAAGGTCCAGAAGAAGTTCCAAATTACCTCCAAGTGGTTAGCATACATGTGTAACTACACCAACCACCTTTCTAGCTTGAGTTCAATACCCATCGAGGTATCTGGTATCTATATACATATTATAGATGGTATCTATTTAATTATTTCTATTTATTAGTTTCGTTGACTAATACCCATAACACAAACATACAATTTTCACTTTGGGGTTAATCACTTTTTGTGGTTTGTTTAAGACACATATCCCCATTGAGCTTTTTTATTCTTAATAAGTCTCTCTATAAGTAAATGTTCACATGGAGTTTTTTTTAATTATTTACAAGCGGCCCGGTACGTGCTTCGCTACGTTCCAATATGGCTGTAAGAATAACGTAACACAAAAACTAAAAAACCCCATCTAAAAAAAGTTGCAATTTGACTGAAAAATAATAATTTCATCATTCATTTGTTACAAAAAATGTTATAAATGCAGAACCACTCTACCGATTATGTGCAAACCTCACATAAGCTATCTACCAAATAGTCCAAACAAAGCCTAAACATTTGGTTTGGATAGGTAAGTCCGTTCTTGAGTTATAAAGTTCTCGCCCCTTGTTGGTCCGGGCTCCTTTGTAGAATAGACCATGCGTGGGCTTACCGTCACTAGCACTGTGACATCAGACTAGGTGTTAGAGTTTTGTGTCAACTCGCCTAGATTGGTACCACCGCGTTACCTATTCCTGCCGCCATAGCGTCAGTGCTTGTCATTAACGGGTTCCGGTTCCGGGGATAAGGTAGCCGGGAAGCTTACTTTTGCTCGAAGTCTAATCCCGGGCTCAGGTTGCCAATGCATTATTATCACATATGATGTCTCTCAACGGCGTGAATTTCTTAAAATTATGAAATCCGTTTGCTTGTTTGCCTAACAATATCATAAAAAAAAACTAAATTTCATGGTAAATGGTTAATCGCATTTTAAGTAATTAAGTTGCTTACTTAGACAACATATTTAGATTCAAGTTTGTTTTGGGCAACTTCATTAACTTGGAATTAAAAAGAATTAAAGAAACCTGTTACCTGATATAAATATTGGAGTGAATAACTTTAAGTATTACGTTTATGTTAATTTTGCTACTTTTGCAAAGTCCAATATTAAGTCGAAAGATACTTTTTTTTGAAAACAGATAACTTATTTTGCATTTCGTTATTAAAGTTACAATTCAGCTTAACTTAAGCCTTATTTTGGTAAAACAACAAAAGAACGAGAGTAACCGACATAGTTCAGAGAGTCAGCAAGCTGAAGTGGCAATGGGCAGCCCACATTGTTCGCAGAACCGACAGCCGTTGGGGATGAAAGGTTCTCGAGTGGCGGCCCCGCACCGGAGGACGTAGTGTTGGACGACCATCACTCCACCGGGTGGGA
>NJDD01001179.1:54724-92217 GCA_002245505.1 Calephelis nemesis | reverse complement strand
GGTGTCTCCTGTGAGACCGTACCTCGGCTTAGGGTGGGATCTTGGTTTGATTCGGTAGAGGAGATCGTGGCTGTGCGGAACCTGGGCGGAACAAGGGTCTTCGCCGCCTCCGTCGGCGGCGGTGTCGCGAGTTTGTATGTGTGTGTGTAGTGTTGTACGAGGCGTTTGCCTCGGTAATGGGGTCGTCTGGATCTAAGATCACGTGACGGGGCCTCCGGCGAAGCGGAGGTGGGTCCGTCTCGGGAACGTAATCGATAGCTGCTGCCATCAGAGGGTTCGGGTGGTTTATTATTTTGTCAAAATAGGTTTGGGAGAGTTCTTGGAAGTGCTAGGGTGGGACCCGGTGGAGTGATGACCTATTTAAGGTCGCGGGGAGTCGCTGAATTCAAGCAGCTGGTGACCGTGACTTGTGACGCTCTTTGAGGGAGGCCTATGTTCAGCAGTGGACGTCGTCTGGCTGATCATGATAATAATGATGAAGGAGAGAATGAGATATTTATATCTTCATCTCAGGGTTGGAAAATGTGAGATTGACAAAACAGACATACTATTCAAAAATAGCCGGTGGGACCTAGGTTGACATGTCGCTGTCAAGTTGTCGGTTACTATGCAAAGGTGGTTTCTTGAATATCAGAAACCGTTGACTTTGTATATAAAAGATATAAATGTTTAAAGGAAAACTGTATTAATTGTTATGTTCTGAAAATCGAATCCATGACCTTATGTAGTCAGCACTAATACCGTACCACTAGACCGCAAATACAAACTAAACTAAATTACACTATTTTTTTTTTTGTATACAGACTTCGTTTTTCTTCTGTCTATTTTTTTATTATCATCCTGTCGCGTCCGCGCTCTAGCGGACCGGTGTTGGACTTGATTCTATACGATCCCAGCGTCAATTTCGGATCAGACAACAAAAATACAATGTGGTTTCAATTTCAATTGCAATTAAAATGTCGTTGTCCGGTATAAGATATATACCCGGTTGGGGATAGGCTTACCAACTGTCTTATAAAATGTGACAATTGACCTACCTAGTGGACCTACTGCCTTCATGTAGTCGAGGATACCATGGTTGCGCCTCTGCCTACTACGTCCGAGCAGATACTTTAGTTTTATTTAATAGTACCTACACAATTTTTACTTTTCATACCATACATTGTAATTTCTAACACATTTCACTCTTACATTTTTTAACGATTTCTAGTATTAAAGGTAATTTATCAAAGTAACGATTTCCTTAATTAATGGTCGCTGCGTGGCTTATTTAAAAATGGCGCCATATTTCCTAGTTCCTTGAAAGGTCGTACAATAAGGTTAAAGTTTCGTGCCATTTGAATAATTATTTTCTGTTGTTAAAATGTAAGAGTAAGATTATAGTATAACATATCCAACGCCCATCCCCATCCCGGAAGACGTAGGCAGGAGTACCTAGAAGCAGACGGAATTCGTATTTTTCGGGTAAGAAATATACGCCACCTAGAGACATTAAAAGGTACTAAAGGTGCATTGGCAACCTTAGGCCAGGATGTTAGGCCTCAAGCAAAAGGAAGCTTATCGGCTTCCTTATCCTTCCAACCGGAATACGTCAACGGCAAGTGCTGACGTTATAGTGGAGGAAATAGATAAGGGGGTGGTACCAATCCGGGCGAGTCGCTGCGAAACTCTACCACCTAAACAGGTGTCACGGTAAGTCTATGCTCGCCTTTTACTCACAGGAAGGCATATGGTCTATTTTGCAAATGAGCCCGGACCAACACGGGGAAAAAATAGGTACAGATGTTTCCTAAACATCACCTCACCCACACAATTTGATAAAATATGGAACAATGTTCCATGAAACGCGAAAGTAATAAATCAAATCGTAATTCATCGAAATATAAATATCCTGAAATTTTAGCTCTGAATATAATACAAATCAATTTCAATAGGACTACATATCCGCTTCGATTACCATTATGAAGGAACGGTTCATCCTTTCCTCATTTCTCTCACCTTTTCCATTTTTATGATTGACAGATAGTAATGACCCGACGCTCAGCTGATAGAAAGTCTATTGAATCTAAGGGTCAAAACCCATAACCGCGTTGCGGCGCTGCACCGATATACTCAGCAGTCACTGTCGATTATAATGGCGCTATTAAACAAAGTAAAATCTTTTAAATAACACATAAGGAATAAATTTCTTACGGAGGTCCATGGCAGAGACACGTCTATGTCGCCGCACCGCAAACCGACGAACTTAGCGGCGCGGCGTCGCAACGCGTTTATGTGTTTCGGCCCTTGTATACAGACATTGTATTTAAATTCAATTTGCTTGTTTCTGTAGTTGTAGGTAATACAAGAATTGTTGGTTGTATTAACTTATACTAAGACATCTACAACTCGTCTAATTAAATGGTATACAGAATTTTTGAATATACTTCTAAAGTATATAACATACTTCATTAAATATATATTTTGTTGAGTCATTAATCATATACAAAAACCCAGAAATTAATTAAGCCTATGTTTTAAAAATTTCAACAACGAAAAATTGACAAATAAGATTTAACTATGTACATATATTATAATATAACTATATTTAAATGGCTACCATAGAAGTTTAACCAGGCTTGCAAAACTCGAAACGAGGCGGTCGAAAATAAACAAATTGGCAAATTTCTTTATGCATACGTGTGTGCAAGATAATGACCAAGTTAGGATTGTCTTGAGTCGCATGAAGATAATATAGACTAAGGTAGGGGGACCATGTGCCTGTGTCTGAATGAATGAATGAATGTTTCTCTGATGTGAATTCCAATTTATAGAACTGAATGTTTCCCCAAAGTCATATAAGTTATGGCTTAGTTTAATGAGTGAATGCTGGGCACGAATCGTATTAGACTTACATTAATAGTATCCTTTAACATGAAGAGTTATCGGTAGTTTTGGGGTGACGCTTGCGTTTTAATCAATATCATTGTAGAGGAGCCCAAGTGGGGATGTGCAGTTACTCAAGGACGTCACAATATGTCATGCAAGATACGTTGTATACTCCATATCGTATTAAAAACTGCATTTGTATATTAAATCTCTAAATAAAGGCAACGATGTAGGGTAGTCTGTCTAAATTTTTGGACTAGAAGATATAGTCGGTCAAGTCAGATTAAAATACTGATGTTTTATTGCACATCGATAAAATATCATTCATTTAAAGACGGTTGTAAACACGCATTCCAACAAAATAATCTAAGAGAAAATATTGTTTCCATTTACAGGTTATTATTAAATTTGAATTGTATTTAGGGTAAAAGCGATTGCAAACTAACGTCTACAACCGTCTAGAACCCGTAAAAGTGCATATTTAATTTTTTTGACGATTTGAATGCGGAGCATAACATACGGAATTAAAAAGGCAATGAATATTTTTAACGCCGACTTCTTTGATTACCATGTTTCCATTTTCGAAGATCTATCATGCAAATACACTATTAATATCTTATGTGCTCTCGTTAGGTCGACTGACAATAATTGCAATTTTAATTTTAGGACACTCCACGCTCTGCTAATAATAAAAACGTTACAAAAACTTTTTCACTAAAAGTATAAGCCCAGTAGTTCTTAATAACGCTCGAGTAACTAAACATTTAGTATTCTGGACACCCTTTCTAAAAGTTTGTTTTTCCACTAACAAGCAATAGGGTTGACATGTTTCTGCTTTACGCTCTACACACATAAATTATACATTTAACTGAATCGAACGTCGTAAATTTGATTTCATTTGACTCACAAAACTTTATTATTCAGTCTGGGACAAGTGGACGAAAATAAAATCTCTGCGGTAGAAAGCCAAATGGTAAAGGAAAATTTCAATAAACTCTAACAGATAGCACACTAGTTAAACTTTTCTCTAATACTAGTTGTTACCAGTCATGGCATAGTATCAACGTTTTTTGGCTTTCTGTACCGGAACCCGTTGAAATATCGTCATACAAAGTAGCCTTTATCCTTTATCGATGTCTGATCTTATTTCTACTTAGCTTGGCTAACAGTTTGTTGTAAACACGGAACTTGCTTATAAACACGCCTTCGCAAAAGTAAACTTGGAAGAAACTTTAGGATTATTCATAGTGGTTACACAAAAACTTTTACTTATTAGTATCATCAATTACCTGGTTTGCGAAGCGTATAACAGTTTGTGATGGAGGTACGACGCAAAACAGTACCGAATTCCTAGAACTGGTAAATTTATTTTAGCCACAATTTCTATGCCTACCTTGCCTGCAATTTCTGTGCATGCTAGGCATGATTACATCCGTCTCTAGGTATTAAAATTACCATGGATTAGAAATAAACAAATTTTATGAACGCTGCAGTGGAACGCCAAATGGTACCGGGAAATTTCATTAATACATCAGATAACGGATTACATCCATTCAATATCTCAAAAAGCGCAATACGTTGAAATTTGATGAAATATCGGAAAACCAACCTGAATCAACTATTTATTGTACTTATTAAACCGTTAACATTTTTAGTCTGTTCAATTTAAATTATATTCGAACATGTAATGAAGACTTCCAAAATTAATATTTTCGTTGTTGAAATTTCGCATTCGTTTCTGCTTGTTATAATTAAAAACTTAATAACAGCGAGCGTAGAGCAGAGAGATACAATTATGTATGAGAAATTGTTTAATGATACCGACTCAATTAGATCTCCTCATTTACTTATCACAAGGCTTATTATCTTTTAACCAATTGTAAAAATTATGTAAATTCATTGACATGATTTTTTTAAGTTTATTAGTCAATTATTTAGTTAATAACAAATTTATGTTGATGATTTTTTTGTAAAGAAGGTCATGATTAGGAGCACTACTTGAAGTAGGAACAAGATAAGTAATTTCAAAAATCTACTGCTTGTCTTGGTCTCGGTGTATGTACCTTTCTTATATGATAAGACAGCGAATAAGCTCATGGTTGTGCTGATGGTAGGAGACATCCGTATTCTACAGACTAATGAGCAAGTAATGCTGTCAATGATAAACTGTATTTTTGGCGGCAAGAAAAGGTAATGCGGTGAATTTCTGTCCCTACAAGTTTTGCCCTGTAGAGATTGCATTACGATGCAAACTTTACTGGCTGTAGCTAAAAGAAAAAAATAACGACGGGTTGCAGGTTGGAAGTGCCGGCAGAAGTGAAAACTTGAATATTGACTTTATGCATTTTTGGTATTTTGGAATGGTTAGGGTGCCGGCAGAAGTGAAAATTTGAATATTATCGTTGTACATTTTTGATATTACGGAATGGTTGGGGAATAACTTTGCACGAAATGCTTTAATTATCAATATGAAAGTATTATCATTTATGTGGTAGAATACTATACTCATTTATTGCACAAGCGCCCTGCGCCATCTTACAAAATTAGGTCACGTATCCTGACACCTGTTAGGAAGTTTTTAAAAATTCAAAAAAAGTTACGCAACGCTGCTAAAGAAGTTTTTTTTTTACTTCAATATTTTAAAAGTTTAAATAAATTTAAAAATAATTGGAACGATAAAATGTAAAAGAATTATATCAGACAGGAACAGGAAAATGTAAAAGGAAGTCCTAAAAGAACTTATAAAAAATATATTGTTTAGCCTTAAATTTCACGAAGCGATTTTTACCCACGCCCGCGGTGGTTGCGGGCCCGCAAGTTCTGTAGAATGTAGATTTATATGCAAAAAAAGTAAGATCACATTTCACGAAGCGTTTCATGCCATCAGCGCCCTCGGTCGTTTGCGGTTCTCGCGGCAGCGGTCGTCCGCCCGTAAAATCGTTCAAGCATGCGAGCGATGATTTCAACCGCGACGGTAACGTGACCGCACAAATTACCGGTCTCGTGAGTTTTGAAATAAAACCGCAGTTCTACGACCGCTGCGGGCGTGGGTAAAAACCACTTCGTGAGTTCTTAAGGTTTAAACAACAAATTATGTTTTATTTATCATAAAAAATAATGAGATAACACGATCAAGTGTTACATTAATCTACTTACCAATCTTGACCGCCTCGTTGGTCGAGTGGCTAGCGTACACGCCTAACTACACCGACTAACCGCGAGGCTCGGGTTCGATTCCCGACAGAGTAGGCATTTGTGTGATGAACATTTAGATGCCTGCATTTCTGGGTCTGGGTGATTATTAAATTTATTATGGTATCTATTTAAGTATTTCTATGAATTAGTATCGTTAACTAACATCCATAACATAAGCATATAATTTGCTTACTTTAGGGTTAGATTTAATTCGAGTAACTTGTCCATGGACATTCATTATTATTTGTTTAATTGATTAAATTTAAGCAAAGCCGCGGGTAGAAACTAGTAATAATTATAGAAAATGTTCACGGTTCATATTTAATTTCTTATCATTTCTTGCATCTTGTAATGGCAAAAGATACTTGTAGTTATGAGCTTTAAGCAAAATAGACTGCTATAGTAAAGCTAGTTTACTATTTTATGTCATTAAAATACCTAGTAGCCTAGCAACACTATATGTTAAAGGTTAGTGCCTCGGTATCCCGTGATCAAGAGACTTATTGTGCAAATCTACCGGTTACCCTACCCTCTGATTCGTAACTCGACGGAAAAATTACCGTCATCATAACGGCAGGAATGTATAAAGCGTTAGATCTCTATCCTGATAAATTGCTGCACAGTACAATGTTACCAGTGGTATTATTGGCAAGGACATATTTGTATTTAGTTTGCTTCTTTCGAGTTGGTCTGCTATACTCAAGTATATATATCATCATCATCAACAGGACGTCCACTGCTGGACATTGACCAAAGAGCGCCACAAGTCACGGTTACCAGCCGCTTGTATCCAGCGACTCCCCTCGACTTTGACCAGATTATCAGTGATAGTGGATCATCAGTAGTAGTGATCATAGTGATCGCTTAGAGCGTGGATAAAGAGTATAATTTGGTGTGTAACTGATGGTAGGAGATCCACCGCTTTACATAGCAACAGCAGCAATGCACCTGTTACACATGTTTGTTAACCTCTAACAAAAAAGTGTCAAATATCACGATTTCTAAAGACCTAGTTTCCACCACATTCATACCTCTATTCATACAAACTCGGATTTTAACGCTTGCACCATTCTATAATACCGGAGCGATAAAAAACAAAAACACTGACGAATACCTATGAACAAAAATAAAACAAAAAATATTCGTGAAAGCTTAATATCAAGAAAATATTGCTAAACTGCACACTAACGAATACCTATGCACAAAAAAAGAACAAAAAAATATTCATGGAAACTAAATATTACGAAAATATTGCTTAACTGGAACAGAAATATTGGTGTATTTTCTATTCACTTGAATATTTCGGAAAGCGCAATGCGTCTCACCATTGAAATGCGTTGAAATGAATATGAATATCCTAACGATCTGTTAAACCGAAATTTACCAAAGCTTGAAAATTTCGGTACGAGTATTGAATATTTTATCAATCCGGAGTTTCTGTACCTCAACGTGAGAAACTGGTAAACGCTGGTAGTTGAATATTTGATTTACCACAATTTTTAAGCATTTTATCATCAACATTACATGAACCTTTGAATTTTGATAAAATTTGCCGGATTTCTATTGCTTAACTTACCTAAGTGAAAAGAGGTAAGTATCTTCACGTTCGTATTTTCAGAGGTAGGCACAGATGCAACAACGGGCCCTAAGTAATGCAATGGTATTTAATCAATCATACAAAGTTTAGTCAGTTATCTTTGTGTAGTTTTATATATTTTATCATAAGCATTACATGAACCTTAGAATTTTTATACGTTTCGTCTAGGTTTTCACTGATTACCTTACTTAATTAAAAAAGGTAAGTATCTCACGTCCAAATTTTCAGTGAAAGGCAGAAGTACAACCACGATCCCTATGAAAATTTCGGTACGAGTATTGAATATTTTATTAATTCGGAGTTTCTGTACCGACACGTGAAAAACTGGTAAACGCTGATAGTTGAATATTTGATTTACCACAACTTCTAAATATTTTATCATAAGCATTACATGAACCTTTAAATTTTGCTACAATTTTGCCAGATTTCTATTGCTTATCTTACCTTAAGTAAAAAGAAATAAGTATCTTCACGTCCGTATTTTCAGAGGTAGGCAGAGGTACAACTACGGACCCTACGACTAGCCCAAGGTTCTTCATTCAAAATCTAAAGCTTAATACTTTGGACTATCAGTAAACTTGGTTTGTAAATGGTACTGCTTTGTACATGGTTATAGACCTGCTTGCCGGAGAGTTTGTTTTGCCCTTTCCCTATCCTGTCTGGCTAATTTTGGAAACGATGGTTGTTTACGGCAGGCAGGGTTGAGTTTTTTTAAACTTAAAAGTTGTTTATTATAAACAATTCGAATTGTAATTAATATAAAGGAAAATATGTAAATATTTAATCTATTAATATAAAAGAAAGTCACGTCATTAGTTACACTATTTACAACCCAAAAAGTAGGTAGGTTGGGTAGGTAGTTTAGAAGCAGGAGAAGGACATAGAATAAATTTCATCCCGTTTGGCGGTTTCACTGCTGTTAGCTGTATTTGTCAGAAACAGCTAATCAGAGCTGAAAACCAGTATTGAGGTAGATTGAGCCTCAACAAATACTGAGCTTTTCCTTGGCAGACTCATGTTACCACACTCTGTTTTTCATAATATGAAGCTTTTTATGTAATTAAACTATATTATTTATGTTGTTTTTTGTTAGAAAATTATCTGTTCGTTACAATGTTTAACTTGTCTATGGATGATTTTTGTTTTTTCTATATTATTATATTTGAATAAAGCAGTTAGTTGTCAACCTTTACAGAAATACGTTGTTTCGTTTCTTACATGATTACTTATGTTTATGGTTAGGTAAGATTTTTAGTTGTTTTTTTTTTGTTAACGATGTGTGGTAAAATTTGATTCATCAATAAATGTTTTCTTTCTTTCATTCATTCATTTTATCCTAGTAAGTACAGCCCAAATAGTACAATCCTCAGTTAGTTACCAGGGATTGTTCTGTTTACGTGAGTATTCAATTTCGATTTATCTGCCACCCTTTTTTATGACATTGGAGCCTTAGGCCTTGACCAAAATTAAGTTTACCAGCTACTTTTTCCTCCAAACAGGAACACATCAATGGCAAGCGTTCACGTCATCGTTATGGCGGCAAAAATGGTTAAGGCGGTGGTACCAATCCGGGAGAGTCGCTGCGACACTCTACCACCTAGTCAGATTTGACGGTGTTAGTGACAGTAAGCCTATGCTTGCCTTTTGCGAGCTGCCTGGTACAGGAAGGCAAATGGTCTATTTTACAAAGGAGCCCGGACCAACACGGAAGTATTCCGGTTCGGAGGATAAGTTAGCGGGTACATTTACTTTTGCTCTAGGCCTCACAACCTCAGTTGTTAACGCACCATTACCACCTTTAGTATCTCTAGGCGGTGTGAATTTCTTACCAACAGGAAATCCGTCGCTTATTTGGCTTCCAATATCATAAAATAAAAAAATGTCGTGTTTTCGATAAGTCGCTGCGACACTCTATCACCTAGTCAGATGTCACGGTACTAGTGACAGTAAGCCTATGTTCGCCTTGTACGAGCTGCCTGGCATAGGAAGGCAGCCCGGACAAATCCGGGGAAATCCCTAAAAAATAGGACAATAGCGATAACGTTCGTTAGTGTACTAAAAACCCCCGAATCACCACGGAACTTTACTACCCAGTAAAGTAATAAAGCTTAGCTTAAATGGAACGGAATTTTTAATTTAGAATCTTAATATCTAAAAATCTTTGAATTAGTCCGGCTTCCTTTACAGAATACTTGGCTCTGCATTCCTAAGAAATAGCTCTTTTAAGTGCGATCTCTTTTTAGTTAATTTAGTTTTCCTTGCCTCTGTAGGAGTTCTCTGAGTAGAATAGACCACTTGACTCTCTGTCTGGTAGCTCGTAACAGGCAAGCATAAGTAAAATGAACCATTACTAACAAGATCATTAAGTAGTGGTAGAGTGCTATGCGGCAACTTGCTCGGGTAGGAATCAACTGCCTTACCTATTCCTGTCGCCATAAAGACTACTTGTCGTTAGTTCGGGAAGGTAACGTAGCTGGTAGACTTGTGCATTAGGCCTAACATCCCGCCCACAGGACAGCAACGCACCTATAACATCTATGGTGTCTATAGGCCGCGGTTACCTCTTACCACCTCTTGTTTACTCTGTTACATTAAAAAATACTAAATTACTAACACCACGATCAAAACTAGGAGCTGATTTTTATAATGAATTAATTATTTGTCTTGATCCTATTTATAGCTACCATAATCAGATGACAATGATGATCAGATGATACTCCATCGTACTTATTCTTGTTGCCATGAATTTAGTATTTACTAAAGTCATTTTGCGGTATGCTGGACTCATTTCGAGAGGCTGAAATATCAACTTCAAGTTGGAAGTGGATCATTGCTACGTTTAGCAAGTAAAGTGACCATAATACGTATGATTCATTTGTTTTATTACCACGTCACAATATGATCATTCTTATTTTGGAAGGGAGCTATCCATTAATGAATAGCCCCACATAAATAATCCCAATTTAATAAATGCGAATATTTGTATGTTTGTTTGTTACTTCATCACGCAAAAACTACTGAACCCATTTTCATAAAATTTGGAACACATAGATAAATACTTGGATTAGCACAAAGGATAGTTTTTATTCCAAAAAATGTTTTTGGTCCCACAATTAACCACGCGGGAAACAGCTAGTAATGTGTAAATTTTCAACAACGATGATGTCAAATTAAATAAAAATTAATGCATTATTCAATATAACTCAAAACCCACAACATGGATCACGATAAAATGATTATGGGAGTGGTCCCATATAAATTAAAAGCATAACTTTTTCTATAAAAGAACAATTCAAATCAGTTTGCTTAAAAACTAGTAATCGCTTTACTAACATTCAAAAATCATAGAGTACAACTGATGGAATCCTCCTTTTTAGAGTCGGTTTAAATAGGACATAACATCGTGACATTTGACTAGGTGGTAGAGTTTCGCAGCGACTTGCCCGGATTGGTACCACCGCCTTACCTATTACTGCCGCCATAACGTCATGACGTGTTCCGGTTCGGAGGCTAAGGTAGCCGGTAAACTTAATTTTGCTCGAGGCCTAACATCCCGGTTTCAGGTTGGCAACGCACCATTACCACCTGTGGTGTCTCTAGGCGGCGTGAATTTCTTACTAATAGGAAATCCGTCTGCTTGTTTGCCTTCCATTATCATAAAAAAAATACACACACACATCGTCAAGTTACACAAAAATCACACATTATCATAACTACATAGCATGAAACAAAGTCACTTCCTCTGTCCGTCCTTTTGTATTCTTAAATCTTTAAAACTACGCAACGTATTCTGATGTGTTCTTTTAATAAAAAAAAAGTATCTTCACGCCCATATCCCCAAAGAGGTAGGCATAAGCACAACCAGGGCACCCACGACTAGCCGAAGATACTAAGTCCCATAATGTGATAGGTGGCAAGCCTATCGCCAACCGGGCACATTTCCAATCCCGACCAACATTTTTTTTATTAGAAAATTGGAAAAATCCAATTTTTCTTTTTGTTGGCCGACCCGGGATTCGAACCCGAGACCTCGTGCAGTCAAGTCCAACACCCGGACCGCTAGGTTAAGTAATTGCAGAGAAAGGTTCATATGTATATTTTATATCTATGCAAAGTCGCGGGTTAATTAAATCTAACCCATAAACTGTTTTACGAATTTTAATTTAACGTATCCACCTTTTAATCCCGACCTACTTTACGAAAGAATCTACATCCACTCTAAAAGTCTAAAATTTGACGACATATTCACTTTTTTCAAAAATAATTTGTTGTAGTATTCTGTTTTAGCGCTAAACGAAAGAGATTTATTATTAATAAAGTCCCGATCGACTTAATTAACAAGAATGATTAGAAAAGTTTTAAAACAGAATATTCTGAGAGCTTTCAATATCTAGTTTTCAAGAACTTTCAATTCAAAGAACTTTTAACTCCTCTCCTTCTTGACTTACGGTATAAGTTTCTGCAATCTTCAATCATACTTATAAAGTTAGGTGAATAAAATGGTAACAGTTGTTATAAAAGTATAATAATACGTTTTAAGAAATTAATTTATAATAACCTGAAAATGTATTAAATTTAATAGTTTTAGGTAGGTTAGGTAAATAAAATGGTAACAGTTGGTATAAAAGCATACTTTAGGTAATTAATTCATAATGACTTGAAAATTTATAAAATGTAGTAGTTTTAGGTAATTAGTAAATAATTAGGTACTTATAAAATTGGCTACATTTAATAGTTTTAGGTAATTAATTATTCATTACTTAAACTGTATTACATAAACATTTAATAACTATTTAAAGAAAACTCACTTGAAATATCAGAACCGAAAGTACTTCATAAGTTTTCGAAAAGGTAACTGACTAAAGTATTTCTTACTTGATCACGAATTTCCACCTCATATACCACTTAATATCACTAACACTAAAACTCGAAATGTTGTATTTTAGTTCATCTTTACGTTTTTAGTTATTGACAATAGTTTTGTGTACAGAGTTGATTTATTAAAACTAAAGCAACTCTTGGCGAACTACCCGCGATCTTTTCTGATTTTTCCGCAAGCATCAGCTCAGTCCGTTTACCACTGCATACGAAAATGTACTGGTTCTAAGGAAAGACTGATTTGTTCGCGCATGCGCTGTAACCTTTGTGAAATCGTAATATACATATTTAAAAGTTTTGAGATAACTATTTTGCATAACATAGTTTAATATAGAAATATGACTGGTCAAAGTTGGAAATGAAACTGAACATATTAAAGTTTTGTATTTTGATTGCTGCAAAGTGCCGTTGTGGCCTAGGCAGTTAAAGTAGTTTAGTTCTCTAATGGTAGTCAGAAAATGGAGATGAAATTGATAGGCGCTTCTATTACGAGATACTGGCAATTTTCTCATTTCTGTTTTTTTTATGATAATGCAAGGCAAACCAGTTTTTTTCCTGTTGGTAAGAAATTCTTGCTGCCTAGAGACTAAAGGTGTTGATGGTGCATAACCAACCTTAGACCGGGATGTTATAACTCGAGCAAAAGTAAGTTTACCGGCTACCTTACCCTGCGAACCGGAATTAAAGTAATTTAAGTTCTAGCCCTGATGATGCTGTAAAAAGCGAAACCGGTAGGCTATTTATAAAATAATAAAGTATAAGTGATACGTAAAACAGTACAAGTGTTTCTTCATTTAAAAATATGAATATTTGGAAGTTCTACCCAGCGCCGACGATGGAAAATATCAAATAGATGTCACGGTGCTAGTGACGGTAAGCATGCACTCGCCTTTTACGAGCTGCCTAGCAGGATGGCAGATGGTCTATTCTGCATAGGAGTTCAGAAAATATAGTACAGTTTAAAATAT
Organism: Calephelis nemesis; assembly: GCA_002245505.1. Classification (NCBI taxonomy): domain Eukaryota; kingdom Metazoa; phylum Arthropoda; class Insecta; order Lepidoptera; family Riodinidae; genus Calephelis; species Calephelis nemesis. The sequence goes on along the minus strand of NJDD01001179.1, from coordinate 78,711 downwards.
AGTTTTAAACCTATACCGCCTTATTAATAAACATTGACTAAAGTAGAAGTAAAAATAAGCTTCTATCGCCTATGTGGTCTAACGGTCCGGCGTCGGACTTGATTTCTTGAGGTCCTGGGTTCGATCTCCGGGTCAGAGATCAAAACAAAGAAAATGCATGCTTTTAATTTTCTAATAAATATAACATATCAACTTCGGAGATATATGCCCGGCTGGCGATAGGCTTGCCACCTATCACGTTAGGGGACTTAATTTCGTCGGCTAGACGTAGGTGCCCTGGTTGTGCTTCTGCCTAAGTCTCCGGGGATATTATGGCGGTGAAGATACTTTGCCGAATATTAATTTATATCACTTAGAACTTACCCGTTCGGCTTGTTTCACAGAAGTAGATGTTAAGGTCTTTCTCGTTTTTCCTCTTCGGGCATATAGGCATGAAGATACTTTTTACTCTAATAAAACATACTTTTTTTAAATTATAAAAGTATCTTGTAGGTGTAACATCATAATTTCTCAGTTAATAGAAATTATGTACAACGTTGTGTGGGAGTTAGGCTGTTTTCGAAAAAGTTGTAAGTTTAGCAAAGGAAATAATAGTAGAAGGAAAATCGATATACACATATACAGTCGTGGTCAACTAATTAGGGAGATGCAAGATAGTGAAGAACAATAACCGGTTATGTACATACAAATATAAAACCCTATTGATTTCTCAGTAACTATTATTTGCATAATTTAGTCCAATTATTATGCTTTAAATGGCTGTAAATAAAAGAATAAATAAATAGAAAAAAGTATTTAATATCAAAGATTGAACGTGTATTCCATTTTAAGGTATAATTCTGTAGCTGGACATTTAATTAGGGACAGTAAACTATAATGAAAAATAGAGTTAAACAAAACTAATAATCTGCAGTATGATAATATCTTTAACAGCTCCATTTGATTACGTGTAAATTCAGTACCCAGTAGCAATTGTAATTGTAGCAATGCTTCTTGTTGATGTGCAGTGCTCCTGGTGATCCAAGGATGCGTTAATCCGGCTCGAAGGACCAAAAAGAAATGTGGGGGTGGCTCCCCTTGATATTGATGATAAATGCTGGATGCTAGTGATGATGCTTCCGATAGGGGCTAAAATGATATTCAGTTAATGTTTGATAATGATCTGCCTTTATTTTGACGTAAATGTTTAAATTTATACAAACATATTATATGATGATTGGGCAAAACGCGCGAGTTCACCTACATACTGAACCGTACATCTGACTTCACTCACGGAGCAACCCAACCCGTCTTTTTTATTTATGTATGCATAGTTATTTTTCATTTTGAATGTATACATATTATTTTTCCATATATATTGAATGTATACATATATTTTTATACTTATATTATATTAATAAGATCTTAAATCTTAATAATAATAAAGTCGCCTCTGTGGTCGACCAGTCCGGGTGTTGGACTTGACTGCATGAGGTTTCGGGTTGAAATCCCAGGTCGGCCAACAAAAAGAAAATTGGATTTTTCCAATTTTCTAATAAAAAAAAATTTGGTCGGGATTTGAAACGTGCCCGGTTGGCGATAGGCTTGCCACCTATCACATCATGGGACTTAGTATCTTCGGCTAGTCGTGGGTGCCCTGGTTGTGCCTCTGCCTTGATCTTTGCGGATATGGGCGTGAAGATACTTTTTTTTTTAAAACACGACGAAAAAATTACTGATCGCGTTTTATCATTCAAAGTAATTTGCGTCTAAAATTAAACCTTTAAGCCGTAGCTTTGTCTCCGCGACATTTATTTGTTTATTATTCTCAACCATATAGTTGTGAGTTTAGGTATGGTGGTTAAAGTCTGTTAATTATCAAATCCTTAATTCTTTATACTGCTACTTGTGCCTGTGTAAATTTAATTTAATTCTGTTCAGTAGTTTAGGTGTCCGTCACGGATAATTTTTATATCTTATATATAGGTAATAGGTAACTATGGGTTTAATAGGTAAATTATACCTTTAAACTAGCAATTCTTGTATATACATAATATGAATCTCGGAATCGACTCCAACGATTTTCATGAAATTTAGTATATAGCGGGTTTCGGGGGCGATAAATCGATCTAACTAGGAATCATTTTTAGAAAATGTCATATTCGTGTTTTATTCGTGTTTTATCGAATTAAATTTATTTTTTAACAAATAAGAGTTGTGACTCTTCCTGACATCTATTGGCGAATAATAATACTATTTTTTGGCGAATAATTAAAGTTCCAGCAGATGGCGTTGTTAAGTAACGAAGTCAATGATTGTTTGCTTTGAGGTTAACTAATTGTGTAATTCGTACTTAAATATAATTTCCAAAAAACACAGTTTATAAAAAAACAAAAAAAAAATACCGAGCAAAGCTCGGTCATCCAGATATTATGCCTTTAAACGAGCAATTCTTGTATATATATATATAATTGGAATCTCGGAATCGGCTCCAACGATTTTCATGAAATTTAGTATATAGGGGGTTTCGGGGGCGATAAATCGATCTAGCTAGGAATCATTTTTAGAAAATTTCATATTCGTGTTTTATTGTTGTTGTTAAGTAAGGAAGTCCGTTGTTAAGTAACGAAGTCAATGATTGTTTGCTTTTAGGTTAGACTTTTTAAATTTTCGTACTTAAATATAATTTCCAAAAAACACAATTTATAAAAAAACAAAAAAAAATACCGAGCAAAGCTCGGTCATCCAGGTACTTATACCTATTAACTGTTGAATAATCCTAATTCAAAAATTCATTTTCCAACCTAATGAGATTATTATTATAAACTTATTTTTGTATGTAGCGTGTATGTGTGTGTGTCTGTGTGTGTGCTTGTGTGCGTGTATGTGTGTACGTGTGCGTGAGCGTGTGATGTTTAGTCTGACGATAGAGCTCGAAGAAAGGAGACGTAACCATGGAAAGCCCACTGTTAAACCTATCGAGTTTGGACGTATTACTTTCGTCTTAACTGTCTGTCTGTCTAATCTAATCTGTTAATATTTTCTGATGACGAGGACTTGATAACAAGGACCCGATGAATGAACTGGAATGTGGCTAAAGGATCACAGTTAAGGAGTTATTATGTTTCGTAATCTTAGCAGTTCATCTAAAGCACATCAAAATAGAGGTGTTGTAAGTTTGACGTGTCTATGTGCGTGTCTGTTTATGGTATAATAACTTTTGAACGGGTAAACCGATATGCAGCAATAAAAGTCCTACCAACATCAGATTATCAGTTTCAGAAATAAGACGGAATAAACAGATATACAGAAATTGCAAAAAACATGTTACTTTGATATAATATGTGCCATAACATGTAAAATCATATGCTTAAAGTATAAAGCGGTTATTTGAATTTTTACAACAGATACTCCAATTTCATTTATCTTCATAATATATGCAAATTGCGTATCACGTTGTTTGTTCACGACGGACTCCGAAACTACTTATCCGATTTCAATCAAATTTGCAAACCGTGTGCAGTTTGATTGAACTTGAAAAATAGTATAGCTTACATCTCAATTTATGGTAAAAAAATTTATCGTCAAGCGAAGCCTGAATAGGCAGCTAGTTTGTATCTGTAGATGTAGAATGTTAACATTCAGTAAAATTACAGTACTTAAATGGTAAAAAAGAAGGTCTTACCTTACACTTCTCAAGACATGACAATTTTCAGTAATCTTGTGTACCTAAGGTTTTGGCGCCATCGAGAGAAAAGATGGTCGAAGTTTTTTCACAATTATTTAATTTCGTATTTATGTTGAGTGAAATTAGTCAATTTTGGTGACATTTTGTACAATTTTGTTTAGTGAAAGTGTACAATTGAAATAATTGTAAAGAAATTGGCGTATCGTGTATTTTTCCTCGTTACCGCCCTAACTCACTATATGAGCTTGAGTAATGATGCCAAACCCTTTACCCAAGACCCTGACATGATCTATTGACGACTTATGACTTAAGACAAATGATAATTGAATCCAGATTTTGGTAAATTTGATGCAAATTTCTACTTCACTAATGGCAAAATACCAACGTGAAGGCCGAAACCTAAAGAAAGAAAGAAAGAATCTTGTGTAATTATTCCAGTCATTCAGAGTTAAAAGGAACGAGCAAAACGCAGCTGACATTTATTTTAGATGCGACATATTTACCTTTCAAGATTTACCAGTTAGACCATGTTAAGACTTCATTTTCTTTGAAAACCATTAGCGTGGTTTGCTTTAAAAGCTTCTCAACTCGTTGGGAGATGAAGTCCGAGACTTTACGAGATCGTTCGTTATGATAATGGTTGTTCATGTAAAAGTGTCACGATTTAATTTGTGATTTAATTCAAAGACAGATTGCAAATATTAGATTAAAGCTGCGAAAAGTGGTTAGATATGACGTATTTCATTTATGAAATATCATTTGTAACACGCGACTTTGCCTGCTTGTTAAATTTATTTAGCCTCTTAACTTATGGATTTTATTTTTTCAAAAAATGTATGATATCTTCTATTTAATTCAGAAAGGTAACTATAGACCGCCGCGTTGGTCGAGTGGCTAGCGTACACGCCTAACTACGTCGCCTCACCGCGAGGCTCGGGTTCGATTCCCGACGGGGGCCGACATTTGTGTGATGAACATTTAGATGTCTGCATTTCCGGGTCTGGGCGTTTATTAAATTTATTCTGGTATCTATTTAAGTACTTCTACTTATTATTATCGTTGACTGACACCCATAACACAAGCAATATAATTTGCTTACTTTGAGGTTAGATTCAATTTGTGTGAGTTGTTCAGTTTATTATTATTATTTCACTCTGTATAACCTTATTTAATTTATAAATAAGGTTAGTTAGGTAGGTAGTAGACAGGTATAGCTTATACTACAATCTAACTTAGGGCTGTATCCATGCTTCTGGGTTAAATATTTAACTATAAGTTAGCTTCTGATGTTGAAACAACTCTGTGTTTGACAGTTCAACCCATCATTAAATCTAAATCATCTAGGAACGTGTAAGTGAGCCTTAAATTAAAACTTTTAACCCAGGAACTTTGTAGCAGCCCTGAATAATCTCCGAATTCATGAGACATTATCCATATTTAATCCCTTGCGTATTCAAAACAATTCAACAATGCTTAAACAAGAGGGAATAAGTCCAAAACTTTTTACGCTTGGTTGTTGGAAAGCTATTTGTGAAAGTTGTTTTGTGCGTGCTACTGACGCTCTCGTGTGGTCGCTAAGTAGAATTTATGAAAGCTCATGAAAATAGCTCCACTAAATTATTAAGTACAGCTTTTACCTTAACTTTATTAAAGCTTAATTATTTTATTCATTGCAAATCTGTTGTTTCTACAGATTTTATCTACTTTATTGTGTTTTTTAGGTAAAAGATAATAATATGGTGGTTATGCGGAAAGTAAGTGAAGCTTTAACCTTAACTTTGTATATGCTTATTTCATTTGTAGCGCAGCTTCTTCTATATTTTTATCATGTTATAAGATAGCTATGTAGAAAGCAAGGGGCTCTATGGATCCTAAGAGATATCCGCTGCCTACAGATGCTATAAATATTACTGGTTTATTTGTTAATGTTACTGGCTATCTTATGATCAAGATTTCAGGCTACTCACTTCTGTCTCCTATGAATACGACAATAGCGAGCACTAAATATGTTGCCAGGAATATAAGTGAGACAGTGGTACAAATCGGCTACAGATGTGCAGCACGCTACCAACTAGTATTGTGTAGTAATCTCTCTGTATCAATGTCTGTTTAAAACCACGTTGGTCGAGGGGTTAGCAGTTAGCGTACGTGTTTAATTTCACCAACCAATCACAAAGCTGAGATTCGATCACCGATCGACAAATTTTTGCATGATAAACATCTAGATCATTGCACTTTTGGGTCTGAGTGTGTTTATTAAATTGTTTTAATTTAAGTATTGCTATATATTGGTTTCGTTGACTAAAATATATAACACGATCTGCTTACTTTTAACGATTTGCTTACTTTGTGGCTAGATTCAATTTGTGTAATTTGTTATTAGACAAATCAAATCTTAATTTGAAATTTTAAATTAATTTAAATCTTTTTTTATATATACAAGAGAAGGGAAACGAGCAAGTGGGTCACCTGATGGAAAGTGATCGCCTCCGCCCGCGGATTTTTTTCTAATTCCTAATCTAGAGTTCTTATATTAATTGATCAAAATTGAATTATTGTGGGATATTTATTTGGCCGTTAAATGTGGACCTCTTAAATAAGCTCAGAGTCGCTCAGCGTACCATGGAGAGAGCTATGCTCGGTGTATCTCTGCGAGATATGATCCGTAATTCGCTGATCCGCAAGAGAACGAGAGTATCCGACATAGTTCAGAGAGTCAGCAAGCTGAAGTGGCAATGAGCAGGCCACATTTCTCGCAGAACCGACAACCGCTGGTGAAGAAAGGTTCTAGAGTGGCGGCCCCGCACCGGAGGACGTAGTGTTGGACGACCTCCAACCCGGTGGACTGTTGATCTGGTCAAACTCGCGGGGAGTCGCTGGTTACAAGCGGCTGGTGATCGTGACTTGTGGCGCTGTTTGGGGGAGACCAATGTCCAGCAGTGGACGTCTTCCGGCTGATGATGATGATGGGATATTTATTTATTTATTATTTATTTAGACTTAACCCGTTAGAGTTGTTACACACTTATTATAATCCACACCACGTCGTTCTGATAATTTTGCAATAAAATACGTTGTACAATATTTTAAAATGACCACATTTTGCCGCCATTATCGATTAAATGGATAACACCGATCAAATTGCAACCACAACGCCACAATGGTTACATTTTCACAAATACAATAAGTATAAAACAATATCAAAAATAAGCCTAGTTTTGAAAATAATCACCTACATTCCATTAAGGTAATAGGGTTGTCACATTACTTTTTTTCATAAAGTCTTAATCTCAACAAAAGACGAATACGCTCGTGGCAATTGTAAAAAAATCAGAGATACAAATAACATAGCGACAGCCGTTTTCACACACGTTCTACTTCGTTTCGTTCATTACTACAAAGTAATTTTGTGCCTGTATCCCCGAAGAGCTGAGCACATGTACGACCAGGGGCCCTACCATGAACGCTTATAGCTGTATTATTTCCATCTTGCTTAATGTCTACCTTTATAAGCAACTTTATGGTATACGTCGTAAGGTTGTCTTTCTCGACTGACAATTAGTATTGTTGAAATATTACTGTTTTAAGAGCTTATGGTAACCCCCCAGGACACCCACGGCTAGCCGAAGACACTATGATATAATAGGTGACAAGCCTATCACCAACCGGGCACATATCCAGTTAAGAAACGTTATTTTTGATATAACTAGTTATTTCGGCGTACTTCGTTTTATCCTTTTCTGTTTTTATGGAAAATTTTAAATGTTGCTTTTCTTTCTTTCTTCGCTATTGAACGGGATAAAACATAACTAATGTCCTTCTCCAGTATCTAAACTACCTCTCAATTTTTAGCCAAACTGGTTTAACCGTTCTTAAGTTATAGATCGTGTAACTCACACTACGCTCTTTTTTATACCCCGACCCGGCGGGACCCGAGGACCGAACCTAGGACGATATCAATTTCAGTCCAATACCAGAGCGCTATACCACATAAACGGTACTAGAGGCTACTAAAGCACTGCGAAAACCGCTTAAAGGCCTCGTTTATGTGCGCGGTTGTGTGAGTAAGATCTAACCAAAGAATTCTGCCTGTGTCAACTTTTAAAACATTTTTCTCCCATAAATTCTTTTGTTTCCTTAGCACATTCTTATATAACAAAATCAATTCCAGGCTAAACATTTACAATCTTACCAAATATAAATGTAAACAAATAGTATCTACTTGGTTGTCCTCACTATCTTATGATGAAACTGAACTACTATTAAAAACTGTATTATGAATGTCTTAACATACATAAAAAAAAAATAGTAAAACAATTCTATAAATTCTTTACTATACACCTCTACCTAACATACATTTTGCATACACTTGTTTTATTTGTTACATATCACATAAACAATAACAAACGCTCCTACACCCAAATCACACAGTACAAGCGGTCGCTTTTATACATACACACACGTCTTTTACCACCCTCTTAAGCGTTTTTTACACATACACACTCACATACGGGCACACACTAACACACACTCAGTAACAATTAATTTTGTAATTTTATTTAAAAAAAGTGAAATTTGAGGATATACATACTTATAATAATAAACACTAATAAATGATTTGTAATTAAATTGTAGGATTTGTTGTTTACGTATTTGTAGAAATATGAAACTAATAACGATTTACTTGTATTATTACTAAAATTTTATTTTTGCGTTGTTTGTTATCATTATAAATTTCTGTTTCTCTAACACGAGTGTTAAGGAATACTATAGTATCTGTGATCTGAAGTGGGGCCTGGTGATCTGCTCGCACAGGGTATCCTAGTTGCAGACACCAGTCTCTTACTCCGTTATTTGGTTTTGAATTACATTCTGTTAAACTGTTTGTAAGAGAATTAAATAATTTTTGATTTTGATTTTGATTTGATTTGAGTATATTCATACTACATCCTACTGTTCATAGTTGTATTGTGCTACGAAAGTGTTCCCAATTTCCTCGTGCCGGTCCTGTTCTTTTGTGCAGAATATACCATCTGCTATCATGTCTGGTAGTTTGTAAGAGATGAGCAAAGGTGAAGCGAGTCATCCTCAACCTTACCAAAGGTAGAGTGCTGTGCAGCAACTTGTCCGGGTATCCACCGCCATTTCTACTGCTCATATAATGGTTGTGTCATGTTTCGATTTGCAGGGTAGGGTATATTGTAGAATTGCACAATAATTATCCTAAAACCCAAGCCATAGAAAAGTGATGCACTTACAACAACAATGGTATTTTAGGTAGCAGCATCTCTTATCATCGGGGGGTCTCGTGCTTGCACGCAGTGATTTGCTATAAACCAGGGGTGGGCAAATTCTTTTGACCGCGAGCCAGATAGTTAAAAAAATCACGTGGCGGGCCAGAAAATTGTAATTAATCTTGAGGCGGGCCGGTTTATTAAAACGCCTAAAAATAGCAGTAAATATTACGATTATAAAACGTTGTATAAAGATAATATAAGGCATTATTTATTTTATTTTACAATCCTTTATTAAAATAAAATCTCCTTATGAAGTCTTAATATATGAAATACGCAATGTATATGTTTGAAGTATCGATTCAGTACCTTAATTGTTCAAATTTCAATAAACATTTCGACAATTAATTCTTTTAAGGAAGTTCATATATTTTCTAAAAAAACCCTCGGCGGGCCGGATTAAAACCTCTCAGTGGCCGGATCCGGCCCGCGGGCCGTAATTTGCCCATCCCTGCTATAAACTATCTGTTTACACTCTTTAAGGTTATCACGTCGTCGTAATCACCACTGATAATGCCACCATATCCACACCAACCACAACTAGAGCATCATAATTTGTTATTGTGGTGTAGTTGTGGTACATGTGTAGAATCTGTAATAATAAACATGAAGAGTTTGTTTGTTAGTTTACTTGATCGCGCTTATCTCACTAACTACTAGTCCGATTTGAAAAATTTTGTCAGTATTGGCATCACGAGCGGAGCACCATAGATGAATGTTTCAAAATCGGGTTTTTTTTTCTATTGAGAGCTTCCGCTGCGTGTGCTGCGTAAACGATTAAAGTTTCGCAAAAATCTTGTATGACAGAATTGTTACGCTTTAAAATTTATAAAAAAAGTTAGCGATAGCATATTTCTGTGTTTTAAGGTAAGCTCACTTTAACCTTCTTTATATTAACCAAATCTGTCTTAAAATAATGCATTGTTTGTAAAGCCATTTTTATGAACAACATATTAATCCTTATCTAAATAAATACGTTATTCATTACAAGTATTTCATTCAAAACAAAACTGTCTTTACATAATTCGATTTAAATGAATATCTTAGGGGAAATCGCAGTTTTAAAATACCTATGTAGTCTATTGACCGCGCGGGTCAGAGGCGTAATATGCGCGTAGTTGGCTCCTTACGGAACAATATTTATGCTCAGTGAACTACTTTAAATTTATTTTTACCGGAATGTGATCATGTAATACGTTTGGAATGAATGTTTTGTTTTACTGCAGTTCTTTTTGTTAATTTCCTTATTTAATAGGTAATTCTTTTACCGTGGATAGGCGATATCTTAAACTATAATGTTTTTTGTTTTATAATTTTCCGATTATTTATATTTTTACATAAATAATGACATGTTGTTACATAAGAACAAAAATGCCGAGGTAAATATCTCAACTTTCTCGCCAGTCTGCCACAGCAAAACTATGTAACAGTGAGACAGAGGATGAAAATAAACTTGACGTTGAGTTGAAACATAATAAAAGAACTTCTTTCTCCTGAAACTATCTTATGAACTTTAATTCTGATCTTCCTCACACATACACTGACCGCTCATGCCACTCTACTCCTGGAGGATCCCGTTCTTACTGTATTAATAGTAATGTGAAGTTACTATTGTTGGTATTAATTTTGGCCTGAATGATTTTAGACAGTGTTCAACGTTCTAAATTTTGAGTGTGTTTCTAAAAAAGTGTCTTCTCGCTCATAAGCCCAAAAAGGTAAGCAGAAGAATAACCAGAGCACCAACGTTTGACCAGAGGCACTAAGTCCTACAATGTGAAAGGTGGCAAAACTTTAGCCAACAGGGCTTATATCCAATCGCGGGCAACACTATTTTTATTAGAAAATTAAAACTACACATTTCCTTTTTCTTTTATTTTGTTGCTCGAGGCGTTGATTGAACCCAGGACGTCAAGAAGTCATGTATGACGCCGGTCGATCCAAAGACGATGTGTGTTTCTAAATTTCCAAAAAAAAACTTCTTTTAGCGATTTCTATAAGTTTGATGACAGATGAGACTGAGGTAAAATTAGAAAAGAGAAAGTACGTGTACCGTTCTCATGCCAAAATTGCTGAACTAATTTTGATATTTAAAAAAAATAGTTTAAACTTGAGAAAAGGACGTAGGCTACTATTTACCTCTAAAATTTAATGGATAGCGTTAGAGAACTAAATATTAAAAAACTAAAAAAACGCGGGCGAAGTTACCGACAGCTAATATTTTTAAAAATTGGTATTACATTGGTGTAGGTTTTGACATTGGCAAGCATATTACAATTGCATCAAATTAATTGATTTAGGAAATTAGAACTATCATTTCAAATTGGTCATAAGTTGTCATAGAAAGTCATGTCAGGGTCTTGAGTAAACTTTGGCCTTGTTACTCAATATTATTTAGTGAGAATTGGTGGCAACAATTAAATACACGATACATTAATTTTTTCATAAATACTTGCTCCCTTCAACAGAAGAAAATGACACCGAAAATAACTGAACTATTTAAAATAAAAACTAAACGATTAAGTGAAATTGCTCCTCTTTTTCGTTTAAAATTAGAGTCATATTGCTCGGCTTATACATCCGGAATTTTCCTACGGCATTCCATTCCGACATAATTTCGTACGCAGCAAATCAAAACAACTTTATGGAACTGCCATGCGTCAGTACTTTTCGGCACGGAATTTAAGTGTAGTTTATGAGCGAATTTTTTGTTTGTCAATGTCGAAATAGCATTCCGTAGAGGACTTTGTAACGTAATAAATGTGGGGGAACAAACAAAATGTGTATTAACTCTGCTGTGCACTAACTAACTCTTTTAAGTTATCGCCATCTTTTTTAAATGCAAGTAATGAAAAGAAACAAAAAACTAATTATCCTGTCAGATTAGTTTGCAAAAGAAATCTAGACGTTTATTCTATCGGAATATTTTGATAAAAAGTAGTGCAAATTCATCCGGAAACGTTCCGGGTCTGTGTGTTTTTTAAATATATTCTTGTATCTATTAAAGTATTATCGTATCGTCTATTTAAGTATTATTTAATATTATCGTTGACCAACACCATATAATATGTTTACTATAGGGTTAGATTCGATTTGTGTAACTTGTTCAGAGATATTTATTAATTAAATAATTTAAATTATACTTTTTAATCGCCTCTGTGGTATAACGGTCCAGGTGTTGGGCTTGACATCATGAGGTCCAGGGTACGATTCCCAGGTCAGGCAAAAAAAGAAAACAATGGGTTTTCCAAATTTTTTTAAAAATGTTGCTTGGGATTGGACATATGCCCGGTGGGCGATAGGTTTGCCACCCATCACATTATGGGACTTAGTATCTGCGGCTAGTCGTGGATGTGCTGGTTGTGCCTCTGCTTACCTCTTCGGGGATATGGACTTGAAGACACTTTTTTAAGACACGAAGAAATAAAAACGGGTTTTTCTTCGAACACGTCTTGTTGGTGTCAGACTTCATAACTACTGTCGCCATAACAACATGACGGCAGGAATATGCAAATGGCTAGTCGTGGGTGCGCTGGTTGTACCATTGCTTACCTCTTCGGGGATATAGGCGTGAAGATACTTTATCTCTATTCTTCTTCATTCTTTTTAATCAGGTATTTTTTTGACAACCTAAAATCACTATATATTTACAACATTTCGATAACGACGCCTTCACGGCCTTCAGTAAAAACTGAAGTACAAGTCTAACGAGGGCTGTCTAAAATGATAGATTTCTTTAGTATATTCGTACTTTGAAAATCTTAATCATAAATTATTCGAATCAGGACCTTAATAACTTTCTTATAGCGTAAGGAATGTAGAATAACTTAATATAAACCCATTCCTATTCCGTCTGAGTTCTTAAACATACTAAGTATATGACACTTTAAGGCTTCTTTAGAAGCGATTAGAAGGAATAAGGTTCTTTTTATGACTAATGTTTTCAAATCTAATGTTTTTAAGGATCTTACCGACTGATTAGCAAGGACATGAGTTATTTTTGTTATGATAAATTGTCTGCTACAATCTCATCTTAGCTGTCTTAAAATAGAGAAGTGATCGATGATGGAAGCTACCTAAACTGGGAAGTGCCTATTCTCTCTCTTTCCTAAAAAGCACTGAACTATACTAATTAGGAAATAGTTTTAGAGAGTTCCAGTCCGAAACTGTTTGAATGATAAAAGAGGAAAAAAACCTTTTAGAGCAGGGGTGGGCAAATTCTTTTGACCGCGGGCCGGTAAATTAAAAAAAAATCTAGTGGCGGGCCAGTGAATTATTAATCTTGACGCGGGCCGATTTATTAAGACATCTAAAAATAGTGCGCAGTAAAATACTACGATTATAAAACGTTGCACAAAGATTTTTATTATTTTACAAGCAGTTTTTTATTATTTTACAATCATTTATTAAAATAAAATCTATTTATGAAGTCTTAACATACGAAATACGCAATATACATACATACAATGAAGATACTGAATCGATACTTCAGATATGAAGTATCGATTCAGTATCTTCATTGTTCAAATTTCAATAGTCTTTTAACATTTCGGCCATTATTTTTTAAGAAGGTTCATATTTTTTCTAAAAAAACCCTCGGCGGGCCGGATTAAATCTTGTCACGGGCCGGATCCGGCCCTACCCCTGTTTTAGAGCGTTAATTCGCCTCTTTGGTACTACTTTTCCTTTGTCACGATTGACTATATGGGGTCCTGGGTCGAGCATTGGGTATATTATACTAAAAAATAATCGCTTCTCAGTATTAGTTAGTGTCTGCTTTAGAAAGGCGTTATAGGACTTAGATAGTACTTTCGCCTAATCGTGTATGCCCTCGTTCTACTTCTATCTCTTCGAGGATACTGGAGTTAAAAATACTTTTACTTAAAATCTCTTAGATCGTAGTAATGTCTACAAAATATACATAAAATATTGCTGCTCTTCTATCGATTTTCGACCAATAAAGGGTCCTGATAGAATTAATCTTTAAAAACTTAGACGCATAAAAATGCGACCCATAGAAAATGGAAAGATTTTTCAAATTTTTCCCCGTTCTTTTTTTCCCGAGTTGGTCCGGGCTCCTTTTAAGAATAGACCATTTGCTTTCCTGCCACGCAGATCATAAATTGTGAGTATAGGCTTACAGGTACTAAAACCTTGACATCTGACTAGGGGGTAGAATTTCGCAGCGACTCACCCGGATTGGTACCACCGCCTTATCTTTTCCTGCCGCCATAACGTCATAACGTGTTCTAGTTTGGAGGAAAAGGTAGCCTGTAAACTTAATTTTGCTTTAGGCCTAACATCTTTGCCTCAGGTTAGCAACGCACCATTACCACCTTTGGTGTCTCTAGGCGGCATAAATTTCTTACCATCAGGAAATCCGCCTGCTTGTTTGCCTTCCAATATCATGAAAATAAATTTGAAAGGAGAGTGTCTGCAGGGAATAGTATGAATGAGTGTAGTGTTGCGTAATCTATTTGAAAGTTACGTCAAAGTCAAGGTTCTAGACTAGCTTTGCATGATTATGGGCTCATCCTAACTTTGCTGGAAGGAAACAAGTATTGGGTATGTCAAAAAAAGCATCAGAATAAGATAAATGTGGTTAAAATGTAAGTGCTACTAAAAACCTGTGGCGTTACGCTCGGTAACTGGATTTGCAACAGTAAGATACGAGAAATAATGGTTAAAAGAAAGTTTTTGCGTTAAAATGAGTAAGGGCATGCATGATGTTTTGTGCTATATAGTGATTCCAAGTTAGTAAAATTGGCCAAAACGAACTTGAATTTAAATAATATGTTGTCTAAGTAAGCAACTAAATTACTCAAAATGCGCATAACGATTTACCATGAAATTTAGCTCTTTTTGTGACATTGGAAGGCAAACAAGCAAATGGATATCATGATATTAAGAAATTCACGCCGTTAAGAGACATCAAAGGTGGTAATAGTGCATTGCCAACCTGAGGCCGGAATGTTAGGCCTCGAGCAATACTGTCTTGGATTAGCGAATGGGATTTTATCTTGAAAAAAAATATATTTGCGAAACATGAATGTTGCAAAGATGTTACAAAATTATTTAGGCGTTTCTACATATTCTACCAACTTGTGGTGTGCAAATATTTTAATAGCTATTAATTAAATTAGGTGTTTTAGTTATTTACTTACTATTTAAACACTGTTAATAGCATTGACTACATGATTATTAATACAAACAATTTTTAGAATATAAATTAATTTATCCCTATCTACCGTAAACTACCGCCGTTTCCGAACCTAGTCAGACAGGAGATGAAACAGCGAAACAAACTCCTGCGCACCCAACATTCTGCAATTAAATTAAGCATATTAAAAATACTTTATCATTTATTCTTATCTGCAAGAAAATCTTTGACAATATAATAATTTTTCTCTAAAAGTAAGTTGAATACTTTATTTCGAAATTTGTGTAATGGAAGTGATTTAAGATTATCGGGAATTTGGTTGTATATACGAATGGACATGCAATACATATTATTTTTGTAAATGTTCAGTTTTTGGTTAGGTACATGTAGTTTCTCACCATTTCTAAAATGAGACAAACCTATGAATTTTGCATTTGTACGAAATAAATGATGTTTTTTTACAAATACACATACAGCCAACATATACAGACTGACTGATGAGATACCTTCAATACTTATGGAGAGTACTCGGTACTCGATTCTCGTTAACTTGATATAAAAAAAATAGAAACTTAATTTTTTATCGAAATATCTCCAAAAAATAAGTGAAATTTGGATACTATACTCCGTCACGTGCGGCGCGGCACACGACACGCCGCCGCTACCCCCACCCTCCATCCCGCTACCGCGGTGTCCAATTATTCCGCAGTTAAATACTGGACTCTCGGTGTACTGTGTACCAAGTTTACTAAGAAGTTATTTAATATTTCGTTTTTATGTTATTTTATTTCATGATATATGTTCGCATACTATCACGTCCTCAAATATTGAAGGTATCTCAACAGTCATCCTGTATAAACAAGGTAATGACTATATTTGAAATGATTTAAAAAGTGACTTGCATGAATGTAACTGATTGACACTACATATCGCTCGTATACACTTCTTCTGAACTCTAAAGAGTTTAGTTAATTCTGCAGAATTTCCCCAAATAGGAATACCATACTGCAAAACGGAAGAAACATACCCGTGGTAAGCTAACAGAGATGTTTTTAATCCTGACAGTCAGAGATGCCTTTAAAATATTCCTGTGTGACTAAAAACCGCCCGGGCAACGCCGCGGGCGACAGCTAATATGACATATATGCAAACTTCCGTATTAATAATACAGGTTAATATCAAGTAATACAAATTGTATGTACCTATGTAATACGTGGTAATATTTATACTAATGAAAATGAAATGAGATGTAATAAAATACAAAACTTCGTGGATCAAGCCTTACAAGAATCTACGTTTTATATCTGGAAGGTTTTATTTGTTCAAATGAAGCTAACCTAAGCTACCATTCATATTCATACAAACTTTGACATTTGGACTTGTAGGCGGTCTATGGAAAATGTTGTTAATCTAAAAGTGGAAAAAAAAACATTGATTTCTTATTCAGTTTATGTAATTTTTTTCTAAACATAACGTTTTGAATAACTAGTACTACCAGGATATATTTTTTAGTTTATAAACATATTCCGCCTCACCACACAACCGAGGCATCTGGCCTGATTGACTAAAAACTGTCAAAAATTGACATCCAACCAATAAAATTCTACACATAGATGATGTGGGAGATTGTTATTAGTGGAGAATCCAAATTTTGAGAGTGTTTAATAAAACACGACGACGTGTTCAAACAGTGTTTAATTATTTTTGTGGTTAGATGGATTATGATCGGACTGCGGCCTAACCAAGAAGTTCATTTAAGCTGGCATAACCTCCTTCTTTGTGGTTTCCATTCAAAGAGATGGTAAAAGGGCCTGTTATAGTTCTGAATAAAGTCTTGGTGACTGCCTTCGTCCCTGCAACGATGCTCTTGGTATGGTTATTGGCTGTGGGGCTTAGGACAATTTGATAGAACATTTACCATGCAAACGGTATGTTTATAAAGTCATAGTGTTATGCTATTTCGTATAATAGAGTTCGAAGTTTATTGCTACTTATTGTTATTAAGTATTGATGACGAAGGTATGGCGACAGAAAATATTATTAATTATTACAAGCAATAAAGGAAGAAAAGGGTCACTCAGACATGAATTATTAAGAAGATAATTTATACGTTTCATGATTCTGTTTGTTATTGATAGTTAATTTACTAATGGTTGTCCGTGGATTCTCTCACGATAAAGTTATTTATTTTACTTCGGAAATCCGTAAAAACATTGCAAAAATCTTCTGTCTGTCTGTTAGTTTGTAAGCATTTTTACTATTCACTACACTATAGTTAGTCATAGCATATCCATCTGATATACAACCTCCACTAGTAGCGTTTCACTGCGTTTCACAACTGCGATGCTTTTCTGAAATTAAAAAAATTGGGCTAAGATCCTCTCGCTTTAGCTGGCCTTTTTTGGTGACTAGTAAGTTTGCCAACTTTAAGTTTTAGAAGATAGTGACTGTACAAGGGACAAAGGGAGTAAGAAAGGGGAATAAATCCGGATGCAATCAATTTCACCAGATTACAAAAGTGAGTTTTTTTGTATATCAGAATGAGAAGAAAAATCAAACTTAAATTAACTATTGTTAATCTATATATATAAAAGAAAGTGGTGTTAGTTACACTACTTATAACTCAAGAATAGCTAAACCGATTAAGCTGGAAATATGTGGGAAGCTAGCTTAGAACCGGGAGAAGGACATAGGATAATTTTTATCCTGTTCGTTTGTGAGGAAACTGGGAAAACAACATTTTAATTTACCCATACAAATTGAACGGGCGGAACGAAGTTCGCGCAGGTCGGCTAGTTGTTGCTAAAAAAGAAACAGTAAAGTAGTGTAAATGTCACCAAGCAAGGCAAGTCTGCAATAAACGTGAGTACCGAATGTATGTATGTATGTATGTATGTATGTATGGAAATGCCACTAAATAATCAAAACTACTTTCTCCGACTAGCGGCTTTTTAACCAATTGATATTTTTTTTTATAGATTGTAGCCTTTATTTTATCTGTGATGTATAAAATTTATTAGAGATTTATCTAAATGCAATCAGAAATTTGTGCGTGAAAGAGTAAGAAACAACTGTCTATCTCAAAAAAATTCGCATTCACAATATTACTAGCGGCCCAGTACGTGCTTTGCTACTTACAAACTGCTTTCATCGAAGCAGGTACTAACAGAAATGACAGCATTAATGACATAACACAACAAAACAAAACAAGAAAAAAAAATGAAAAAAGTTAGTATCGTCACGCCGATATCCCCGAAGATGTAGGCAGAGGCACACAGGGTACCCACGACTAGCCGAAGTACTAAGTCCCACAATGAGATAGGTGGCAAGCCTATCGCCAACCGGGCACATATCCAATCCCGAGCGACATTTTTTTTATTAGAAAATTGGAAAAACCCAATTTTCAACTGAACCGCTAGAACACAGAGGCGATAAACTTTTCTGAAAAAAGTTTCAATATGACAGCACAATCCCCATCTGAAAAAAGCTCAAAGTGGATTTTGTCAGCAACGTTATAAAAAAAAGTGCAGAAGTTCAACATCACAGCCTTCATCATTATGTGAAGAGAAGTCATAGAGATCAGGCTAAAAAGGACAAAACCATATGTATTCACATAGTGCTAGTGCCAAAATCAAGTAACAGTGTTTTAAGTCCAAGGTACTAATAGAATTTAGGTTTAGAGACACTAAGTAAAAGTTGATGGACTTACACTTAGGGACTGTAGCTTAAAAGATAAGAGAAATTAGAATTACTCATTAGTCTATAGACTTGATTGTAACGTTGAAGAAGATGCTTAGTAGAGCTTCTTATGGAAAAAAAAAATCAGCATACTTAGACTTAACCGCAGTAATTTGGACTGTCATAATTTATGAAAGTCGCAAGATCTCACATAAATAAGTTTATGAATTTATAAGAGATATTTATGTATTCAAACAAATTAGTAGATGATTGAGTGTTTACAAGGTCACGTACAAAATTAAGGGCACCAAGGTTTTTCTTTATTATTGAATGTTATAATAAAAATGTGAGTATGTTTTTTGAAAACTGGAATCCATATTATGTGCCATAACTTCACAGAAACAAAAGTTATAGAGAGATAGACATAGGTACATACAAAGACAGACACGTCAAACTTTTAACACCCTTTTCTTTCCGTCGTGGTTGAAAAGAGTTCATTTGACTTTGGAAGGCTTCTCTAAAATTACAATATTGTAAGAATTATAAATATCAGTAGCGAAGATCTATATTTATCACTTTTTTATAACTAGACTTACACTTAGACCCCCTGTATCTAATAATTAAGCGGGCCATCCACTTGTTCGTCATATTATTAAAAAACGTAGTTACAATAAATCGCTAAAATAGCTATATACTTTATCTTAAGAAATAGTAAGAATCGACGATATTACAAGACATAGCTACATAAAATCGCTTAATTAGCTATTTTATGTAGCTTCTAATAAAGAAAAATTATCTATCGATGATATTACAAAACACATTAAGTTAAAATATTATTAACATTATGAGATGTCAAGAAATTTCATATTCAATATTACATTCATAATTCATTTTGTATTTACATATAAAGTAGTCATAATTATATGTATAAAGAAGTGCTGGCATGCAAAATGTACTTCCATCTTTGCGTAATGCGCTAACACAAAGTTATATATGAGTCTTTACAAGCTGTAATAAAACGGATAGAATAATTTGAATATCGAAAAAATACGTGCTGTACTACTTAAAGCTTCATATTATTGTAATTTCTAGACTTAAATGTAGCTAATTTGATTTAGAGATAAAGCTATTCTATTTTTTTAATTCTTTTTTTAGGATAAGTTATTGTAACATGTGTGTAAGTGTAACTATTATTAATATTCGTGTTGATCATTATAAACCGGTCCCATTAGAGCTTTGCAAGGCCCTTTTCAAGATCCTGCTTCAGCGTATACTTACGCGTATATATAGTACAGCACTTTAAAACTAACAACTCCATACCGAAGAGCAAGTTGCTGGTAGATAATCTTGGCTAATACCTACCTTAAAATATATTCCCGATAGTTACTGGCCTTGACCACCTAGTCGGCAATAGTATACGTAAACTCTTTATTTGGATTTAGAAAAGAATCACCACTTAGTATAAAGGGACCAAACAAATTAAAATTCAAAACGCAAGGAAACTTTTGAACGTACAGATCTTCTCAAACATACATATTCATCTTCACGGCAAGTCATCCTACATGGTGGCAGGTATTGAATGCAAAGTGACTGAAGTTCAAAGGATTAGCTAGTCTTATCCTAATCCTAATAATATTATTATAAATGCGTAAGTTTGTGTGTTTGTTTGTTACTCTTTTTGAACCGATTTTTATGAAATTTGGCACACATATAGAGGGTAACTTGGATTAGCATATAGGATAGTTTTCATATTGGAAAAATGGACCTGTGGTACCATTTACCACGCATGCGACGTCGCAGGCAACAGCTACTATTAAATAAACATGTAAGATGTCAGATAAATATATAAGTTTAATACGGATCACAAGCTCCATACTTTGTTTTAATAATAAAGTACGTTTTAAAGTTATAAACAGCAAACTAGTCTCTGGGGAAATTTCGTAGAAAACAACTTCTTTGTTTCAGAGAGAACAGTATCAAATCCATAGGTCTCTTTGTGGAAAGTTTACGGAAATGCAGTTGCAGTTTTCATTTCCTTCCAAAACATCTTCACGCCCATATCCCTGAAGAGTTAGGCAGAGGCACAACCAAGGAAATTCACAACATTCCGAAGACATTAAGTCCCACAATGTGATAGGTGTGGCAAGCCTATCGCCAACCGGGCACATAACTAATCCCGAGCAACATTTTTATTAAAAAAAAAAAAACATTGTATGTTATCGCCAAATTTCTTATGTTCTTCGTGATTTTTGTTTCGCTGGCTGGTATATCTTGAGGAACATTTCACCGCGTGAAATGTAGTTCTTGCGAAGATAACCTTTTTTTCTGAAAGATTTTTTTAATTATTTAGTTTAAATTTAAATTTACGTCTGAATGCGGTTATTTTCACGCCCTTTTGAAATATCACTCTTTCATTCAATATAGCTCGATGAAAGCAAAAAGCTTAAACAGAAATTTGATTAAACATGCCACCAGATAAAGCACCTTAATAAATCGATTCTGAAACACGTTATTTAAAACGAATGAATGAAAATGTTGCATTTATTAAAAAAAATATCTTTACGAATGAGGCATGTATATTGCGAAGATAAATAATATAAAATTGAGATATTTTTCGCCGATTGCGTATGAACGTTGCAGGATTAATTTCGGGCGGCAGTAGATATTTCCGAAACACTGCGACTGGATGTAGCGAGATCACATCCCATTAAGGTGAACCACTTGCTCGTTTAACTCTTATCTTGACATCTTTGTATGCGTGCTAATGTGAATGTGAGTGTGCGCGATGTGTGCGTGTGTGTGAATGTCTTTGTAACTCTACGAATGGCCCGACTTTAATGTTGATTTTTTTTTAATCGAGATGGTTTTAAGAATGTATTTATTATGTACATGTATGTATTATGTAAACATATAAATGTGTATGTACTTTGTATGTATTATGTATATTGAATATAACGTATGGACATTGCAGGATCAATTTCAGTCGGCAGTAGCTATTTCCGAAACTCTGCGACTGGATGTAGCGAGATCACTTTCCATTAAGGTGAACCACTTGAGCAAGTTTTAACTCTAATCTTGACATCTATGTGTGAGTGTGAATGTGAACGTCAGTGTGCGTGATCATGTGCATGTATAAGAGCGTGTGTTGTGCGTGTGTGTGTATGTGTGTGTCTGTTTTGTGTGTTAGAGAGAGTGTCTGTGCTATCGTAATTTTACGAATGGTCCAAAGTAAGCATGTATGGATAAGTGTTTTCTTTTTGCAAAAAAACTAATTTTGTGATTTTTCATTCTAATATGGGTAAAATATTATATGTTTTTCATGAGTTACTAGTACAATAACAGGACAGAAATATTTTAAAACTATAGTTTGCCGGGTGGGTTAATCAATCAATGATTAACTATTATATATAAAATGTAATAACAGAGATTATAAAAAAAATGTGTGTGTACTTATGTACACGAGTTAGAAGTTATAGTTCTTCGGCGTAATAAGATAATAATATTTTTAAAAAATTTATCTTTTGCCTTATTTTACATTTGTAGACAAAATGACACTAACCATAGAAATAAAGAAATATTGTGAATACAGTTGTCAGTTCTCACGCAAACATACGTAGGGACATCTACTTTGTTGGTACCTTTTTTTGAAAAACTAAAATGTTATTTAAAGCTAACTTCATCATGTCGGTTTTTCGTGACGGTGTGCGCGCGCATCGTAAAAATTTACCCTCATCATTTTTTCCTAACGCGCCAAAAGAAGTATAACTTCAAAAAAATTCTAATCTCTGTTTAAAACGAATTTCTCGTTACCCACTTCTACAAGCATATCATGACCTCGAGGAAGCTACGCGAAATGCGTTATTATTAACGTTTTGTATTCTGCTTAGGTATTACGTTTTCCATAGAGCTAGGTTTTTTGTTTTTCCTAACTAGACTCATTTTGTTTCTATAAATTTTAAAGAATCAATAAATATCTTATATCGTATTTGAACTTGTACCCTGTCATCTCAAGCCGACAAATGCTATATGAATACGTTAAGGGCCCTACCCTTAGAGAAGTGTATCTGTGGAGAAGAAATGATGAAAGGATCAAGACATATTACTTACTTAAACTAACATCTACCTACCTATATTTATATAAGACACTTGTACGATCACAATTGGAATATGCTGTTCCTATTTGGAACCCCTTCTATAAAAAATATACAGAGGCTATTAAGAAGGTCCAAAGAAAGTTTTTACGTGCTATGCACTACCGTTGTCATAAAAATTACTTATCATATAGAACAGACGACAGACGAGAACAGACGTAAATATCTAGATGTTACAACTTTGAGTAAAATTATTAATAACAAGTTTGACTGTATTAACTTAGTAAGATCTATATCGTTTGCTGTACCACGGACTGTACACTAACGAGAGATACGAGCTGGTCATTTGTTTGCCGTGGGTATTTGTCGCACAAACGCTGGCCGTCGCGTTCCCATTAGGCGTATGGTTGAACTTATTATACAAGTTTTAGTATGATTGACATTATATCGTATGATTCTGATAAATTTAAATCGGCTGTTTATAGAAAAATAAAACAAAGTGAAGTATATTTGTAATACTTATTCCAACTGTACCTGTATTTATGTGTTTAGATTGTAATTAACAACTTAGATATATGTTTTGTGAAATGAAATATTTGATACTTTTTGCTTTTGTAAGTTATGATTTTTGCATGCAATCAATAGTTTTTATAATTGTTATATGAAATTTTACCTTTTTTTTACCTTTTTTTTGCTTTATACAATATTGAAATAATAATCTGTGAATAGCATTGTTGGCTACATTATTACTAAATATGTTTTGTAATTTATGAACAATTAAGATCGATAATGTAAGCTGTTCGCTATTTCTAAATAAAGAAAATAAAAAAATAAAAATATTACGCTCCAAGAGTAAAACCCAGGCTTATCAGAAACTTGACCATACTTGACATTTTCCCCGTGTTGGTCCTGGCTCCTTTGCAGAATAGACCATCTACCTTCCTGCCAGGCAGGTCATAAAAGGCGAGCATAGGTTTACCTTCATTAACACCGTGATATCCAACTAAGTGGTAGAGTTTCGCAGCGACTCACCCGAATTGGTATCATCGCCTTACCTTTTCCCGCCGACGTAACGCCATGACGTGTTTGAAGGGTAAGGT
>NJDD01001179.1:39379-53649 GCA_002245505.1 Calephelis nemesis | reverse complement strand
CGGACTGTACACAAACGAGAGATACGAGCTGGTCATTTGTTTGCCGTGGGTATTTGTCGCACAAACGCTGGCCGTCGCGTTCCCATTAGGCGTATGGTTGAAACTTATTATACAAGTTTTAGTATGATTGACATTATATCGTATGATCCTGATAAATTTAAATCCGCTGTTTATAGAAAAATAAAACAAAGTGAAATATATTTGTAATACTTATTCCAACTGTACCTGTATTTATGTGTTTAGATTGTAATTAACAACTTAGATATATGTTTTGTGAAATGAAATATCTGATACTTTTTGCTTTTGTAATTTATGATTTTTGCATGCAATCAATAATTTTTTATAATTGTTATATGAAATTTTACCTTTTTTTGCTTTATATAATATTGAAATAATAATCTGTGAAAAGCATTGTTGGCTTCATTATTACTAAATATATTTTGTAATTTATGAACAATTAAGATCGATAATGTAAGCTGTTCGCTATTTCTAAATAAAGAAAATAAAAAAATAAAAATATTACGCTCCAAGAGTAAAACCCAGGCTTATCAGAAACTTGACCATACTTGACATTTTCCCCGTGTTGGTCCTGGCTCCTTTGCAGAATAGACCATCTACCTTCCTGCCAGGCAGGTCACAAAAGGCGAGCATAGGTTTACCTTCATTAACACCGTGATATCCAACTAAGTGGTAGAGTTTCGCAGCGACTCACCCGAATTGGTATCATCGCCTTACGTAACGCCTTACGTGACGTAACGCCATGACGTGTTTGAAGGGTAAGGTAGCCGGTAAACTTTCTTTTGCTTGACGCCTAACAATCCCGGCCTCTGTTTGGCAACGTACCATTGCTATCTTTGGTGTCTCTAGGACGCGTGAATTTCTTACCATTAGGAAATCCGTCTGCTTGTTTACCTTCCAATATCACAAAAAAATGTAGGGGATTATGTTCGAAATGTAAAATTACATTCGGCAAATGAAGTCAGTGTTAATTAATTTACTAAGATTTGGCCCCGAATATTCCCTATGGGTAAAGAGGTCAACCGGCAGTCGGTCTGCGATAACAAGGTATGTCATGTTGTAATATTAATTCATCTTTAAAGTAATAATATACAAAATCTTAAAACAACTAATGTAAGGGAAATGTAAAAGTAATTATCTTAGTTCTTTATTAAGCTTTAAAGGAAAATTAAATTTCTTAAGTAATTGTTTTTTTTCTTATCAGAATGTCGACATTTTTTATGACATTGAAAAGCAAACAAGCTTACGGATTTCCTAAAGGTAAGAAATTCACTCCGCCTAGAGACACCAAAGGCGGCAATGGCGCATCGCCAACCTGAAGCCAGGATGTTAAAGTAAGTTTACCTGCTACCTTATTCTTAAAAACCGGAACACATCAACAGCAAGCGCTGCCGTTATGGCGGCAGGAATAGATAAGGCGGTGGTACCAATCCAGGCAAGTTGATGCGAATCTTTTCCACTTAGTCAAATGTCACAGTGTTAGTGATGACAAGCCCATGCTCCCTTTTTACGAGCTACTTGGTAGGAATGAAGATTGTCTATTCTGCAAGGAAGCCCGGATCAACACAGGGACAACATAATCGTAAAATTTAAAATGTTCAATAATTCCAACAGAAACTATTAAGACAAAAAAGAACCTTTTTAAATTCGGTCCATTTGTTCAAAAGTTACGATGTCATAGATAGACAGAGAGGAAAGAGCTAATAGAGAGAGAGAGAGACAGAGAGACCAACATATAACACACCTTTTTAATCGTCTTAGATTAAAAAAGACAGGTATTTGTTTAAGTTTTCTATGATAAGACTGAGAACAAGCATACGGCTGTCTTGTTCATCATGGTCTAAACAGTTTTTGGAACATGACACAGACATAGTAATTGCAGGAATAGGTAAGATGGTGTATCTCTACCCACGCAAGCTGCTGTACAGCATTATTCCACCAGTTTATATAGATATAGGTATACCATGCTATATATTACAATAATCAACAAATATTTAAGTTAGGTTGTCTTTTAATTAAAAAAAAATTGTGTTCTTATGTACACGCGTTAGAAGTTATACTTCTTCGGCGTAATAAGATAAAGATCTTTTTAAAAATTTTATCTTTTGCCTTATTTTACATTTGTAGACAAAATGACACTAACCATAGAAAAAAGGTATTTAATACATTAAAAGTTTTATTATAATGCATTATTTAGTTAAATAAAGTTTATTTAATATTTAAGGTACCTTTTTTTGAAAAACTAAAATTTTATCTATAGCTAACTTCATCATGTCGGTTTTTCGTGACGGCGTGCGCGCGCATCGTAAAAATTTACCCTCATCATTTTTTCCTAACGTGACAAAAGAAGTATGACTTCAAAAACAAATACCTTTATTTATGTTCAACATCAAGCTATGTTTTAGTTTAGAAATTACAATAATTTGTAGCTTTAAGTAATGCTGCACGTATTCCAATTATTTTATTCCTTTTATTACAGCTTGTAAAGAACATACATAACTTTGTGTTGGCGTATTGAGCTAAAACGGAAGTAATTTTTGTATGCCGGCACTTCTTTATAAGGTTAGGTTAGATTATGTGTAACTGAATTATGAATATAATGTTGAATTTTATAGAAATTACGTGACATCTTCTCGTAATATTTATAATATTATAATTTGATGTTACTATGCACATCATCTATGTAATTACTATTTTACTAATTATAACTTATAAGCTACATAGTATAACTGTTTCAGCTATGATTAGAACTATATTTTTAAAATTTAACATTAGACGCAAAACAAGGGATGTGATGAAGGAAGATAAACAAGGGATGCGTGTGTACGTGCGTGTATTGTGTGTGTTTGTAAGTACGTGTTTGTTAAGTTTATTTGAATGCATGAAAATTCCTATTAATTGATTTATCTGAAATCGGTCTTTTCACTTTAAGAAGATATAAAGACAGTTGGGACTAAGTTTCTTGAAATGTCCTGGGTTGTTTCTGACTAGGGTTTTTAGACTAGGGTAGTTTCTGACTAGGAACAATCAAGGGCACACTAAGCAGTCGACTTTTCGGAAATATATACGCACGCACTTAAAATTTTGTGATAAAACTTTAAAAAAAAACAATAAATTGATAAGAAAACTTTAAAAAAAACAATAAATTGATAAGCAAATGATACTTTTCATAATCTAGTGACAATTGCACTACAAAATATTTTTTTTATTATTTAATGATAATAATTAATTTAACTGACATTTAATTTTTTACTCTGATATACAAAAATGTTTTTTGTATTCAGCACAAAAATTTGTTAGATACTATTTTAAAATCCTGGACCGAATTTTAATCACCAAATCCAGCGAATTGGTAGTCTAAGATTGGAAAGTCTATTTCTCCCAATAAAGCCCACTAAACTGAAAGGACATAGGTTCAATAAATGTTTTTAGAACCACTATTACTTCTTTTTTTAATGTTGGAAGGCTTCATGTCAGATAGATATGCTGTGGTTATAGTGTAGTGTAACTTAAAAATGCACACCAACGTGCAGCACGCGTTTATTCTTTTTTTTATGTGACAGGACACTAACAACCAGCTCTCCTGATTTTTGTGATACGACAGAGTTTTTCATTTGTCTTAATATTTTAACGGCTTTCCGTGGGAGGATAAATTTACCGCAAGAGAATCCACGGATAACCGTTAATAAATCATGAAGATCGATTAACCAAAGAGATAACAAAAAAATCATGTGACTTATAAGTTTACTTCTCAATAATTCATATCAGAGTGACCGTATTCTTCCTTACCGCTTGTAATAAATAATCATATTTGCAGTTCCCACACCTTCGAGATCAATACTTAATTAGAAACAATAAAATTCGAACTCTATACGTAATGGAGAATGCTGTGACTTTGTATAGGAGACTAGGTGGTAGAGATTCGCAGCGACTCGCCCGGATTGGTACCACCGCCTTACCTATTCCTGTCGCCATAACGTCATGACGTGTTCTGGTTTGAAGTGTGAAGTAGCTGGTAAACTTACTTTTGCTCTAGGTCTAACATCCTGGCCTCAGGTTGGCAATGCACCATTACCACCTTTAGTGTCTCTAGGCGGCGTGAATTTCTTACCATCAGGAAATCCGTCTTGCTTGTTTGCCTTCCAATAGAACAAAAAAATACCTAAGTGGTGTGTCCAATGTTCCATCGAATTGTCTAAAGCTCATGGCTCAAAGTATGCAAATAATATCGTTACAGAGCCAAAGTGAGTGACCAATATCTTATTCGAAATGATACTTTTAAACTCTCTCTCTTTACGATTCTTTTAATTAACATCAAAAAGAAGGAGGTTATTAAATGCCATTTCGAATGGACTCCCTTATAGAACGGCCTTTCAAACGTAATATGTCTCACCAAAAAATAAGTAATCGTTGAACACGTGTTTAGCTAAACACGCTCAAAAATTTAATTTTCAACCAATAGCAAGGTGCCACGTCATCAATGTGTAGTATGTTATCGGTTGCATGTGAATTTTAAACAGTGGTTAGTTAAATAGGTGTCTACTTATTTTGTGGTAAGACAAAATATGTTTTTAAACTAAAAAGTGACACTCTAGTAGTAGTAATCTTTCTATTATAATTACGTATAAAAATATAATTATTACATGAACTGAAGAAAAAGCCAATGTTTTTGTTTCTACTTTTAGAATATCATGATCCTTGTATTAGCTTTAAGTCCAAATTTCAAGGTTTGTATGAGCATGATTGGTAGCTTTGTTGTTTATTGTTCAGTTTTATTTGAACAAGTAAATCTTCTTGTTTCAAAACGCTGATCTATGTAAGGCTTGATCCACGGGGAATTTAGTTGTGTATTTTATTATACCTTATTTCATGAATATTTAGAAACATTATGTACCACGCACTACATACGTACATCTTTTATTTTTTTATCCCAAAACTATAAGATGTACGTTACCTTCTATGTATGGAAATGGATAAAACATTTGAAAATAGTGGTGACGTTCACCGCCAAATGTTTGTATATTAGAAAATTTACTTGTCGAATAGTCTTGGGTGCAATGGTTGTAAATCTACCTACCACTTCGTGAATACGGGTAGAAAGATACTAATATTTTCTTACTCTTTTTTCATTTAAACAGTTTAAGCACTGGAACTTTCTTCCACTATATTCTGATGAATATATTTTAGCGACTTTTAGGAAAAAATGTTGACACCTTTCAGATTAACCCATTTTCTATCTTCGATCCCTTTTCCACTTTTTAAGAACTGGGGTTTATTGAACCAGAATATTAATGAAAGGAAAAATAACTCATATTGTAGATTCAGTCTGGAAGAGACTTTAAGACATTGGATATGGAAATCTAAGTCACAAAAAGACCCTTATTTCTCCTAATCGCATCCAAAGAAGGCTTAAAGTATCGTATACTGAGTATGTTCAAGAACTCAGACGGAATAGAAATGAGTATATATTAGTTTGTTCTACATTCCTTATAAACGAAAGTTATTAAGGTCTTGATTTGAATAATTTGTAAGTAAGATTTTCAAAGGTCTCATCAAGATTTTCAAAGGACGAGTGTGAAATCAATCATTTTTGTCAGCCCTCGTTAGTAATAAGTTCCTATAACTAATAAGTTAATATTTCATATACAGAACCCCTACCATGAGTTTACGACTTGTCAAGTTAACTATACTCGCTACCGTCTCTGTAAATAATTTTTATGAAAACTTTGAACAGTGCCTCTATCTCTACACATTTTAGACCAAAGTATCATAGATATCAACAGGTAATTTACCGAACGTAATCTATACCAAATCATTGTAAAGGCTTAGAATGTCTACAAACTCTTGCCGAATTTGTAAAGGTATTCTTAAATAATTTTAAAATTAAATAAAGAACTTTTTACAAATTTTCGACCCCTATTTCACCCCCTTATGGATACAATTTCTGAAAACGCCTACATATATATTTACTAATTTTCAATAAGTAGCCCAAAACTAAACTTTCATGTTTCTAACTTAAAAAACTGTCTTCCATACAAGCTTTCAAATCCTATTTCACCCCCTTAGGGGAAGAATTTCCAAAATTCCATTCTTAATGGGTGTTTACTTTTACAACGATCCTACTCACCAAATTTCTTGGTTGTAACTCTAACAGTTTTTGCTCGGCAATGATATCAGTCAGTCAGGACATGCTATTTTACAAGTATAGATATTCATTGACTTAAGAGTTTTACAATCGTATTACCATATAGAGTCCTGTGAAAGTATTTAAAAAATTTAAAATGGAATTAAAGATATGGTTATGTGAATTTGCTTTTGTGACATAAATGAATATTTAACTACATAATTACAATGTTTTTATTTTTTTATTAACTTGACATTTATTTTATTGACAATCGTTTTATTATTTGGACATTATTTTTTATTATTATATATTAATCACTAGCTCTTGTCCGCGGCGTTGCTCGCGTGGTTAATGGTCCTACAGAAAAACATTTTTGGGATAAAAACTATCCTATATGTTAATACAAGTTACCCTCTATGTGTATGCCAAATTTCATGAAAACCGTTTAAGCAGTTTTTGTAATAAAAAGTAGCCTATATTGTTTCTCAGGGTCTATTCTATCTCTGTACCATATTTCATCAAAATCGGTTCACTGGTTTAGACGTGAAAGCGTAACAGACAGACAGAGTTACTTTCGCATTTATAATATTAGTAGGGATGACTTAAATATACTGGTAAATGCAATCATTTTGAAAATATAAATTTTAATTTAATGATGAAATAATTTTATATTCAGTACCATATAATGAATAATATAAGTTGTTTAAAATATTTGCATGCCAACTGTGTGGTAAAATAGGTTTAAGAACTTGTTTAGTATTTACGATCCTCCTTACTTTATGAGCAAATAAATGTTATTATTATAAAATTATTATGATTCTTACCAGTTTTCCGGTTAACACTCCTGATCATAGACTACTACTGTCTTATTAGTAAACACGTCGTAAATTACGCTAAGGTTTAGCCTGGTATAATAGTCATTATTACACTGTGATACAGACTATAATATCAACGTAAAGTTACACCTACGCTAGTCCACGTTTATTAATAAGACGGCTAAAGTTATAGCCATCCCACCGTTATTGAACCTCTCACAATTGATGTCGAAGTAAGTGCCGAGCCAAAACAAAACTGAATGTACGAGGGGAATTATTGGAGCTCAAAATAAATTGGATTTAATATTTTCTACTTTTCTTTTTGGTTTTGGATGCTGTTCTTGGAAAAGTGTTTAAATCATTTTTATAAAATATCACCACGCCCATATAGGCAGGAATAGTCAAAGGCACAACCTGGGCACCCACAACTAGCTGAAGACTACATTGTACAGCATTGTATATCATGGCGAATATAAGTAAGCCATAATCAGGGCCCAGGTTTTAAAAGCCAGACAGACTAGTACTCCTCATACATGCCTACTTGTCGAATCTCAAACTACTTTGTATATAGGGACTCTCTTGACAAGTAGGTCTTAGAGATGGAAGTGCTGAAGGACTCAATACTTCCACCAATCCCCATCAACTTTAGAAGCCCGCGTCACTTTAAACGGAGCCCGCCGCTCCAATAACAACAGACACCGCGAGCCTTACTCCTGGTCCCAACCAGAACTCACATAACACCACACTTCACTTTTTCCACAGATTCTCTTTTCCGCCTAGTACCAAACACCGAGCTTTGAAATAATAATCCTCCAGTCAATCCACCAAGTAAGTAGAACCCAAATTAGAAGTCGAGGTTCGGTCTTCTAAGAGTTAACCTTTGTTGCTGACGTTGTAAGGAACCATCGACCACACATTGGGATGTGTGGTCGATGTAAGGAACAGTTTAAGGCCCAACACTTAGACAGCCAGAAGAGCCAATCGCCGCACTCCCCCGTTCCATGAGATATCAAATAAATGTAAACTTAAAAGCTCTAAAGTAAATTTCTTAAGCGACAAATCGCTACTTTTGATTTTGTTTTATTTGCACTACTTTAACTGCAGACTGGGTGCAAATGAAAATACATTAATCGGAGATAAACTATTTACTTGAACAACGTAGTTGAACTATGCACTTTACTTAGTTCTGCTATGTAGCAATAGTAACCTAGCTAAACATTTAATATATGAGGTAAAAAAACAGTACGCCAGTCTCTTGCACGATTCAAATAAGTACAGTTCCATCTGTGTATCATGTATAGAACAAAAATATTATTTTCATAACATATAACTAAATGCGCAACATAGGTGGTTAGACACACTATAAAAGTAATTTAAAAAAAAAACTGTAAAAACTGAAACGATTATCTTTTAGATAAAACACTTATCTATGTTTATGTTAAATCTGGTGTCGATATTTTCATAAATGAAGTAGACAGTTGGGATTTGCTTTCAAAAAAGGATTAAATTTTTGATTTTTTTCTATCGAGTAAAGTGAAATGAATCGTGTTTTGGAAACAATAGTCTTATAAAGCATATTAATGTTAATCTTGTGTATTATTGTCACCAAGATCCATGATTGTTTTGTATGAAAAAAACATTATATTGCTGACGTATTTTAGCATATATGGACCTTTAACCATCTAAATAATGTTGTCTCGGACAGAAATCTTTGCCCGCCCACAAACTCCGTTGAAGTTCTAAAAACCGTGATGTTATCAAATCACTAATAATTAAAATAAAAGTGAAACAAATCACTTATTTTTGTGTTTATAGGTGACGCATTCATCTCATCATCAGGAAAGTTAGCTAATCAATATAAAATTCATTAAAACTACCTTCAAATCTAAGTATGTGTTTGAACTTGAATAAAATATTTTGTGAAAATGATTTAAGTGCAGCAAAACTAGAAAACATCGGCTTCAATTTCACTTCATCACCACGTCGCGTTGTCTAAGAACACAAAAAACATTACAATAAATATTTAAAATCTATTTGTCGAATATTAATAAAACTAATACTGGATCTATTACTGCTATTTAAATAAAACTGTTCCATAGCAAGACTTGTTTTCTTAGAAAAAAATTTAATTGCAGCCATGTGCCAAAGTTAAGGTAACAGCATAGGCAAAGAACAATATTAGGCAAACACATTTTACTTTCTGCCAAATCATATAAAATTTAACTATACTTCTGGCCAGTTTCATTTAGCTTTGTTAAATTTTGGGATTAGTTAAACTGTTAAATATATAGCATTTTAACCCTTGTCAGAAGCTAACTCACATTTAAATACTTAATCCAGGAACGTAGAAGCGGCCTAACAGGACCACTTCAAAATTATAACTTACTTTGAGAGAAAAAAAACAAATCTCGACTTGTCAGTAAGAGTCAGTTTTGTTAAGCTAAAATTGTTTGTAATAACGCGTCTATTTTAGTTTAATCCCATTTGAAAGTCATAAATTTTCACTCAAAATAAATGTATCCTTCACTTTTATATCGTCTAAAATCCCCTAACACTTATCGCAGGATACGGAAGCTGGATTTATTTCATCCGAACCTCCAGTCACGTCCGCTCTAGATACTCATAGTGTTTCAGCCATTAAACATTTCTGGCCGTGATCTTTGAGATACACGGACGTTTTATATTCTGATGTTTTCCGGACTGGTTGAATATTGCCTATCAAAATCATAATTTTAGTACGGAATATATCGCTACCACCTTGAGAATGTTACTGTGTTTACTTTAGGGTTAGATTCGTTTAAATTAGGGGAATACTTCTTAGTTGGTCCGTCCAGCCCCCGAGAGGAATAGACTGTCTGCTTTTATTGGCAGCTCATAAGAGGCAAGCATAGGTTTATTATGTCATTACTATAATAATATCTCTGTGATTTAGCGGTTCACTTGTTGGACTTGCCTGCATGAGGTCCCGGGTTCGAATCCCGGATCGGGCAACAAAAAGAAAATTGGATTTTTTCAATTTTCTAATAAAAAAAATAAAAATAAAACGTTGCTCGGGATAGGATATGTGCCTGGCTGGCGATAGGATTGCCACCTATCATATTGTGGGACTTAGTATCTTCGGCTAGTCGTGGGTGCCCTGGTTGTGCCTCTGCCTGCCTCTTCGGGGAAATGGGCGTGAAGATACTTTTTTTATAATAATATTAATGGTAGAGTACTGTGCAGCAACTTGCCTAAGTAGGAATCCATAGCCTTACCTATTGCCACCATAATGATGTTACATCTCCATTTTACGGGTCTGGCTGGAGGCTGATTGTAGAATTTCAAAATAGGCCTAAAATTCGGGCCACAAGTTAACCATTCACCTATAAATGTCTATGGATCTATGGTGTCTATAGACTACGGTTATCTCTTACCATTTTCTTGCTGTCTTGTCACAAAAAAGCCAAAGAGGAATAGTTTGAGAACAATCACATATTTTCTTTGTGGTTTGCCGATCCGAGTTCGAACTAGCAATCACAAAAAGTCTAGTCCAACACCAATACCGGTAAACAACAAAATTGATTATCTATTTTACTACTGATATCTTATAAAAGCATAAAAATTTGTAACTCTGGAGTTTGATCGATTCGGGTAGTTTGGCCTAGATATTTATTTACTTTTATTTATATTTTATTACTTAAATCGGTTGAAATGTTTTGATACAGTTATTAAATCATTGATTTCAATGATGGAAAACACAGTAATAATACAACATAAAAATTCGC
Organism: Calephelis nemesis; assembly: GCA_002245505.1. NCBI lineage: Eukaryota > Metazoa > Arthropoda > Insecta > Lepidoptera > Riodinidae > Calephelis > Calephelis nemesis. The sequence continues at coordinate 42,928 of NJDD01001179.1, read as the reverse complement.
ATCTCACATTAGAAATTTAAAAATAGTTTCGTTGCGATTTTTTTTCAAGGATATTCTTTTTTTTGTTTATTTTGAAGTATTTTATAAGACGAACTATTAAAATATTGTAAGCAGATGTTCTAGCAATTAGGCAGAAATTTTGACACGAACCCTGAGAGTATTTCTATCATAACAAAATTATGTACCTACATGGAATACTTTACATATAACAAGCATAATGTATGACATTATTTTAAAAGTTCTAGTAATGGTAAATCTTCTTATCTGTCTGTTACGGTTTTGACTCGGAACGAGCGTAAGGCCTGCCACATAAGTCTCGATCTTGTGAACAAAATCCGTTTCGAAAAAAAAAATCGATCTCAATAAATCATATAAATAAATGGAGCCAACACATACGTTCGGAATTTTCCGATACGGAATTTGAGTAGATTTTTATGGCAAAAATTACGTTTCGAATATTCGAAACGGGATTCCGTAAAGAGGTTCCGCAATTATATGGCAGACCCAACTGTTGTAGCTGGAAATCTCCCAAATGAAACTGGATATGACAAATCAAACGAACGACCCCTTAAACTAGACCACGAATAGAGTCCAGGTTCGGTGATCAATCCAAATGCTCACATCCTTCGCCAACACTATTAAAGAACCTTCCATAAGTACAACAACTTGCACATAACGTACTTTTAGCTTTGACTTGAGGCATCCGCAAGAAACTTCGTATTCGACGTTACGTATGAATGTAAACGACACTATACCCATGTATACATATTCTGTTATAATATATTTCCATGATATTATAATAACGCCCTAAGTAATGTTATTCTATTAATATTATAATTGCGAAAGTTTGTTTGTTTGTTACCCCTTCATGCAAAAAATGCTAAACCGATTTTCATTAAAATTGGTACACACAAACAAACAAACTTATAGCGGATGTTTTGTTGCATTGATCTAGTTTGATTTAATTGCCAGGACGTTCGCGTCGGTAATACGTAACATGTAGGTCGGCGTCTCATTCGTCAACGTCATCTGCTTCACTGTGCTTAGTACTTGGTCTACTGGTTAAAGACAACCTTCGCCTTTATACATCGTAGATGTTACTGCTGCATTATTGTATGGGATATTAGGCTACGTGTAAAAACCCACACATATGTAATATATATAACGTCATGGCGGCAGGAATAGGTAAGTCGGTGGTACCAATCCGGGTGAGTCGCTACGAAACTCTACCACCTAGTCAAATGTCACGGTGCTAGTGACATTAAGCCTTATACTCGCCTTTTACGACCTGCCTGGTAAGAAGGCAGATGATCTATTTTGCAAACGAGCCCGGTCCGACACGGGGGAAAATGTTAAAGTAATAATAAATCACAATCTATGATATGAAAACTTTAGTTTTTGTACCATTTAATATACAAAAATAGATTTATTGAGAAAGTAAATACTATTTATTGTTGAACATAAGCATGAGTGTATATTTATATAATAAACATAAATAATCAATTATACTATGTTGTCGTAGCCTTAAAGTAAGTTTTTTGTTAATTATATGAGACGGTGTGGCTAAATATTGGAGCGATAAAGCAATATTAAATTACAAAAAAAACTAAATCGGACCACAAAATGAAAGAACCTTTGAGTATTAACCTACCCTTAAACGAAACCTAAAAGTCGTTGGTTTAAAAAATTAAATGGGTAATAAAAAAATATTACCACCAAAATTTTATGTAAATCATGTAAAGAAAAAATTACAATAATTAAAGCAACATAATATAACACTCACTATAAAAAGCTATGAAAACCAATAAAACTATGAAAAAAAATCTTTACTTTTTTTTCGGAGCTCTGAAATTTAGATTTCGAAATGTTAGCATATAATTTGTAATATCATCCGGTTACTGTGTTTTATTACTAATAATACATGCATTCTAAAAGTTTTTCTATTCAAAATAAAAAAAAGAACCATCAAAACTAGTTCCTTAATAACCGAGAAATCGCGCAACAAATATACAAAATCATACAGTCGAACTGCTGCCTTGCTCTTAACCGTCAGTTAAAAAACGAACCATATAATGACATATAATGGTTTTAAAGTGCAGACTTTACCATAAAATCTAATGGAAATCAATTATCGTTTTCTCGCTTCAACAATCTAAAAATCGTTAGATGATTCAAAGCTCGTGCAGTTGAATTGAACTGCAGATTATACGTTCCAGAGTCCCGTAACCGTGGTAATGTATGAAATGTACGTTAACCGCTTTGTAATATTGTTAATTGCTATTAATACGTTTACTACATTATTTATTTGAGTTACGTTGGTTTATATTAGCACAAAATAATACAGTTTTGTATAATACATAAGGCTGTCTTCCTATCTCTATGTGTACTAAACTTACACGGCTAAACTACTTACCCGTTTTTGATGAAATTTGATATACTTATGTTTAAACACCCAAGTTCATACAAGGGCTACGTATTTTTCAAAAACCAACCCTCAAAGAAGATGAGAAACGAAAGTTTACTTAAAAATCTAAACTACGCTGGTAAAGTCGCGAACAAACGGTTAGATATGTTACGAAATTATTGTGTTTCTCCCGCGCTTGAAGTAAATGATTACAAATTTACCTCAGACTAGTGGTCGCCCTAGACTAGTGGTCGAAATTCGACCATAATCTAATAATCTAATATTCTTTTATCGTCATCGTCAATATATTTGTTTGTGTATGTCAAATGCATAGTAGTGTGGTGATGTTTTATGTATTGATTTAATGTACTTTAGAAGCATTATTATTGAAAAAATATTAGCGTTCTGCACTTATACTATAAGTGTGCCAAATTTAGTGCTTCTCGTGATTTTCGTAAAACCCTTTTTATGTTAAAAAAAAGTTATGGCATCACGTATTAATATGTAGATTTAAACTTTTTTGAAAGAATCAAAATGCCCAAACTAAATTATTTTTTATAAATAAATATCTCTGGCCAAGTTTACACTAATTAAATCTAAACCTAAAGTAAGAAAATTATATGCTTATGTCATAATATAGGGTGTTAATCAACGATTCTGATACATAGAAATACTTAAATGGATACTAGAAAAAAATAATAAACACCCAAACCCGGAAATGCAGACATCTAAATATTAATCGATCAAATGGCTGTCCCCGTCGAGAATCAAACCCGAATCGAGAAGTTAGCTATTAGAAATAAATTAAAAAATAAGTAAAAGTGTTGGATTTTCACCTTAGGGTGACGTCATGGTAGATGAAAGTTGATGATTGTATTTTTAATTCAGTGATAGGTTACCTTTTGTGTTATGTTTATAAGAAATTAAAAGTGGTTTTACTTCGAACATGTCTTGTTTTTTTTATCATATTGGAAGGCAACAAGCAGACGGATTTCCTGATGGTAAGAAATTTCCGCCGCCTAGAGACACCAAAGGTGGTAATGCCAACCTGAGGTCGGGATGTTAGGCCTCGAGCAAAAGTAAGTTAACCGTCTACCTTATCCTCCGAACCGGAACACGTCATGACCCTATGGCGGCAGGAATAG
>NJDD01001178.1:221803-244216 GCA_002245505.1 Calephelis nemesis | reverse complement strand
GGGGGGGGGGGTAAATTAAAGATTACTTTCCAACTTCAGATTGAAACATTGTTGAAGTACTCTTGGTGACATGCAAGTTGCTGTGCATCCTGAAACGGAAGTTAATCACGAAAATACAAATTATTTTAGAATTCGAGGGCTTTCGCTTCAGGCTTCTATTTTGAAATAGTATCAGTTTCAGTTACTAGTATTTTAATTAGGATAAGTAAAATTTTCATGATAGTTATTTAACGCAATACTTATGATGCATTTTATAGCAAAAAATATCAATTTTAAATTGAATTTTAAATAAATGTGTTTTATAATAAATAAATTAATTTATATAAATCACTGCAAGTTGTAATGTTGTGAGTATTACAAATAATTAAAAAAAAGCATCTTTACGCCCATATCCCCGAAGAGGTAGGCAGAGGCACAACCAGGGCACCCACGACTAGCCGAAGACACTAAGTCCCACCATGTGATAGGTGGCAAGCCTATCGCCAACCGCGCACATTTTCAATCCCGAGCATCATTTTTTTGAAGTAGAAAACGGGAAAAACCCAATTTTCTTTTTTTTGCCCGACCCGGGATTCAAATCCGGGACCTCATTCAGTCAAATCCAACAACTGAAACGCTAGACCACAGAGACAATTTTTTTGCAAGTGTAGCGAAAAAGATTGTAAAGCTTTCTTAATAACCTATCTTAAGAGCTTTGTTAAATTATCCCGATTCATGCAAAAATAAATATTATTTACTACTATTATTAAATCATTTATTTTCATTTTCTCTTATTTCCTACGTTTATACATTTAACATAAAACAAAAATATCAAAATCTTACAAAAAGCCGTATTACTATTATTATCAAATACTTCCGATCAAAAGATTAGAAATATAGCGTATTAGCCGACCCAGCGAGCTTCGAATCGCTTGAAATTACCAAAAGTTTAGATTTGTGAAAAATACTTTTCCTAATCTCCCTGCAGTTTTCCCGGTTATTCTATTCATATGATCTTTCTTCTGACAATAACCAACATAACAAAAAAAGAATTTGCGAAATTGTTCCATCTGTTCAGGTGCGACACGATGACCACAAGAACTGGGGATTCATTTTTATTTATTATTCATACATTATGTAGATTAATATTATATTCGAGAGGTCGCCCGCGGCTGCTCCCGCGTATTAAAGTTATCATATAATAATAGCTCTCCGTGTCAATCGATGAGATTTTGGGATAAAAAGCAGATTACGTTGTTCTCTAAAGTCTAATCTACGTTTTTCACATTAATTGAATAAGTTCATTTATAGTAAAAACATACATTTTCACTTTCGGCTTCCGAATATGTAAGTTCCTGTAAATATTATGATATCTACTAATTGTTTGTTACTCGCGGTCTCACCCGCGTAGACTAGTTATTTCATATCCAAATGCTGCCTGTTTGAGATGAACGGTAGCCTATGTCCTTCAGCAAAGTTTATTTCATTTTTTGAAGTGAAATCTTCTTTAGCAGCGTTGCGCACTTTTTTTGGACTGGGTAAAAACTTCTTAACTCGCTTCAGGGCACGTGACCTGATCGAAAATTCGTAAGACGGCGCAGAGCGCTTGCGCGAATGTTCGTGTTGGCATATAATTTCATACTGATAATTAAAGCATGCAAAATTATTTCCTAACCATTCCAAAATATCAAAAACTGCACAACGTTAATATTCAAGTTTTTACTTCTGCCGGCACTCCCGGAGTGCAACCAGTCGTTTTCTTTTAGAAAACGGAAAACGGAACATACACTATTCTTTTTTCATTTTACCTTAAACAAATATTAGTAATACATGACTGTCTCTATCGTTTTATTTGCACTTTGGCAATTCCTGTAATATTCAAATATTCAACTGTATCTAAAGTTATAGAAACCTCTTACAAAATATTTTTTGAAAATTAAAATGAAATTGCCCGGGATTGGATAAGCGCCCGGTTGGCATGCCACCTATCACATTTTGGGACTTAGTTTCTTCGTCTAGTCGTGGGTAGGTCACCGCGGTAGGTGCTGTTGCGGATTTTTTTTTAACTTTTAAGGAAAACAGTTGTAACATACAAAAATTTTACAAAACTAACGGTATACGCAAAGCACGCAGCGGAAGCTATCAATATAGAGCATAGGCTTATCATCACTAACACCGTGACATCTGACTAGGTAGTAGAGTTTGGCAGCGACTCGCCCGGATTGGTACCACCGCCTTACCTATTCCTGCCGCCATAACGTCATGACGTGTTCCGGTTCGGAGGGTAAGGTAGCCGGTAAACTTACTTTTGCTCGAGGCCTAACATCCTGACCTCAGGTTGGCAACGCACCATTATCACCTTTGGTGTCTCTAGGCGGCGTGAATTTCTTACCATTAGGAAATCCGTCTGCTTGTTTGCCTTCCTATAACATAAAAATAAACTATACTGACCAACCACGACGCTCGGGCTCGATTCCCGACTGCATCAGGCTCTTGTATGACGAACATTTAATATTCTACATCTCCGGATCTGGGCGTCTACTTGTTCTGGTATCTATTTAAGTATTTATTTGTACCAGAATCGCTGACTAAGACCATGACATATGCATATTATTAGCTTGCTTTAGGATTAGATTCAATTTGTGTAACTTGTCCAGAATTATTAATCTATATATATAAAAGAAAGTGGTGTTAGTTACACTATTTATAACTAAAGAACGGCTGAACCGATTAGGCTGCAAATTGGTAGGAAGGTAGCTTAGAACCTGGAGAAGGACATAGGATACTTTTTATTCTGTTCAATTGTGAGGAAACTGGAAAAAAACAAAATTTTAATTTTTTCCATACAAACTGAACGGGCGGGACGAAGTTCGCGGGAACAGCTAGTTTGTTATAAACTCCTAATTTGAAATAATTTACAGCTCGCCGAGAACGAACACGTAAAGAACATCTTGTGGTTCTTTGTAATCAAAAGTTAATGGACATCCATCCACATAAAGTGAATGTAATAGACATTTATCTACAATATAAATTGTTTTAAACGAGTACTAACTAGATGCCTTAAAGGAAAAGCAATACAATTTTAGAGGAATGAAATCGTTAAAAGCTAATTAATTTGATATGTTTTTTAATAATCAGAGTTTATTGGATAGTTGTAAATCGTGACATAATATACAAATTGACATGGATAATCTTAACTATTATTTTGACATATTATACGCATATTTATATATTTTTTCCTTTGACATAATTCGTTATTATGTAATATTTGTATTGAAGTTTACTTAAATGTACATTTACTTAACTTGTGGGACAATATGATATCTTATATTGTGATTTTATATTTGCACGTCAATTAATAGGTATAAAAGTTTAAGTACTACGTAAGAATGTAAGACCTGAAATGTACGCTACTAAAGACAAATAAATGAACTTGAACTTGACAACGATAATCTACCCTTGTGTTTGATCTCCGAGAAGAAAATTGACCTGCAGGTAGCATGTGGTCTTGAGTTATGAAAAGTTAGTTTGTAAACTCGAGTACCAAACATATTATGTATGCATTTTGTTTATATTATATGTAAGTGAGGTTAGAGTGAACTTTTAATTTAGTTTACTTTCTTTTTGGGGTCAAATTAGTACACGTAAAATGTTTTTTTTGATTTGAAGAAATATAAGAGCATCCGTAAAGAAACCGAAATAAAAAAAATGGTTTCAGGCAATACATGATTCTTATCTGTACCATATTATTGCCATGGTTATTAAATATTTTTACTACTATACCTTATTATATATAAAGTATATATAGGCTTGCAAGTAGAAGGTCCCTTTCGAGTCTCTAATATGATATCAGACATTAAACATCAGGTACTAAACACTTGGTATAGATCAAGATTCAATGTTACAACAGATAACTGTTTACTAGTGTACCAATGTGGAAAGAATTGCTTGCCAGAACTGTACACTAGTCAGCAACATACCTACACCTCGAAAGATTCTGCTACTATTGTCAACCCATAAAGGGTTTGATAGCAACATTACCCTAGAAAATGGCGACTCAAAAAAACTAAAATAGTCCCTTTTTATAATACTTAAAATACAAAGTTGATATTATGTTTGATAAATTGTAAAGACAATTCGACTTGTCCCGTAATAGCCGTCCTTAGTCGCTTATATTATTTTATAATTTCGTCACTATGGCCGGTATAAATGGTCTTGTCGGCTGAATAATCCAGACACCAAAGCAGTACGTCGCAAATATTTACAAGATGTCGGATTTGAACTTGTGTGACTGTCACTGTCTGTCTAGAACTGTCAGACTACATTTGGCACTTCAAGAATAAGCTCTGCATCAAAATATGGCCAATCGTGGTGGAATTAGACGCTGTTTTTTTGTTCACAAGCTCTGCTGCTCGAAACCTCATGACGGACGAGAGAAGCACGCGCAATGCAAATGTAGTAGGCGCATTTGCAACAAGCACAAGTTAGTTGTCTGTTCTAGTAAAATATACGTTGCCAGGGATTGAATATGTACCCGGTTTGCGATAGGCTTGTCACCTATCACACTGTGGTTCTTAGTGTCCGGCTAGTGTCATGGTTGTGACTCTGCCTATCCATTTAGGGATATTGGTGTGAAGATACTTATTTAATACAATCAGTTTTTTTATATTCTATTTGAAAATTGATATCGAGTTATCAAACTGGGCTACACAGGTAGCGAGCACTGCAGAAGTATTTTAGGTGTGAACACAGCAGTGTTAAATAACTAGACTACGCGGGCGAAGCTATGGGTAACAGCTCCCCCATTGATCACAATTCAAAATCTACAAAAAAAACATAAATTTGTGTATATATTATGTATAGGTACATACTATTTAAATTATGCGCTTCGGCTATATTCGTGAAGCTACGGAAATACGAATGTATTTTATTAATATCTATACAGAGTTGTTATTACATAATTAATCAATTCTATTAAATTTAGATTAGGTCAGCCAATTTAAAAATAAAAAGTATAAAGTGTAAAAAGAGTAAAAAGTGTAAAGCCAAAGCTCATTATTTAAATAGTAATATGTACTATAATTTGTTATAAATGCTGTCTTTAGAAATATTTTGTAGGTTATAGAGTATTAATGTTAACAAATGTTTGAGCAGCTGTAAACTTAAACATTCGTTATTTTAAAGAAGATTCTTAATTACGGGTAAACGCACATTAAAGAACAGAGCTGAAGATATAGTATAACAATCAACGCCATAACTTCGACAGTTAACAATTAATGTTAGAATGAATTACATTTTCGTTTGAAAGCAAATTACTTCTATTATATCGTAAGGTTTCGACAGTCAGAATTTCTTCCTTCATCATTATGAATATTTCGATGATTTTCTTTGAAATCAAGACAAAGAGAGTACATCGGTACGTCTTCCTAAGGACTCCACGGATTAATTAGAAAATAATTCCTTAACAAGAAACAGAAGAGGCTCCGCAACGAAATTGGCTGCTATTACAATAACCAGTTGTCAGTTATACACCTTTTGCTTAATTATGCCAACATTATTTAAGGAATTTCAGTTACCATTTGTTAGATATTATTAAATTGTCTTCTTTTATCGATAATCTTCGAAGAAATTCCACTCAGTTGAAATGAAAGTAGTTTTGTTTATCTGTATATATAATATTCTAATAAAAGAGATGTCAACATGGGTTTTTAAAATATAGAAAACATTTAAGATGTATTGATTTAAGTACTTAGGGAAAAAATGTCCACAATTTCAAAGAAGGAAAATATATCATTTTACATATGATTTAAACGTGCGGCCTTTCGTCTTTAGCTGAAGAATGATTCCACTGAATTTTTAATTCCTTTGTTACATATTATGTCGGTAGTTATGTTTTATAGCTACACAGGTTCTATTTAATTTCACCACAGAAGTTGAATCCTAGGTAGATGTACTGGTAAGAGCATTCGTCAATATATGGAGAAATTTTTCACTTCAAAATTTGTGAAAATTAAAATGTTTAACTAAACTAAACTCCGTAGGTAGATCTTAGGCCCGAATATTTTAATATTTAAATTAACATGGGATTCTTACATTTGACTCTGAAGTGTAGTTCGTTGGAGACTGTCTCGCCCTCGGCGTTGAGTGCGGAGCAAGCGTACCGTCCGCTGCTGTGCCGTGTCACCTTCTGCAGCACCAGGCTCTGGTTACTATGGAACACCCGCGCTGTTGCGTTGTGGACAAGCGGCCGATCCTGGAGACAAACGGTATTATTAAAACAGGAAAGACCGTTACAAAATATCATCTTATTCATGAAGGAAGACTAAAGCAAGTGTAAATTTACTCTTTGTGTGTGAGAGATAGAGAGTCCGAACGTGCGTGCTTAAAAACGTGGGTGCGTGGCTACGTATTTGTGTTTCTGTGGCATTATAACTTTTAAACGGATGGACCTATTTAAATACGAGCTGATATGATGATTTAGCTACTTTACATTTAACTTATATCAGCGGTAATTGACTTTTAAAATTTTTAGTAACATATAACAACACTCTATGTTTTTCAACAGGTTATGCAATATCAATATAAAATTGTAAACAAGATGTACAAATAATAATGATGGATTTACATTAAATAAATTATAACGTGAAAATTATTCCGAAGCACAGACACTTAGACAAGCTTTTCACCCATAGCCTTCACATTAAGACCTACATAATTAGACGACAATAAAAATGAAAGAGTTGTTTAAGAACAACGTCAGGAGCTGCCATCCTGGCTGCGATAGCTCTGAATATGATTAGCACAATGGGACCCCCATTACGGCGGCGTACAAAGGCGGTCCTCAACGGACAAAGCCCGCACCAGGGGACTGATTATTTCTTGTTGCTAACAAAAGGTTTGTAATTATTAGAGTAGATAAGTGAGGTGTGAGATTTGGGGGGACGCTAAATTATTACTACATGCTGTTTTGTCTTTTTACACGTTTGCACTCATTGTTCCATTTCAGAGGGGGCGGAAAAGTAATAAGGCGGAACTTATTGAAATATTTCTGGTAATTAATTTATTTTGTTTGTTAATTCCATTTTTTATTCATCTTTTAAAATACATGCTACATAGTTCATATTTACAAACAAAAACTTATCAGAAACTACCCAACCAGAAATATTAAAAAGTTTGAAAATGTTGAAATTTTAGATATTTTTTGATAAATTTTAATAATAAACAATTATTTACATAAAAATATTTTAATATCAATACTTAATTCAAACAATCAAAACAAAAAAAACTTATCCACTTATCAAGTAGATATTCCAAAAATATGTATTGATGTTTGGCAAGGATATCATTATAATATAGAAACAAATGTATTTACTCATGTAAGTACAGTAATATTTTTTTACAATCCCATAAGTTAGCGGCTAACGTGCAAGTCTACCTGCTACTTTACCCTCCAGAACAGAACTGTCATTATAATACTGTAGCATACATAGCTGTTTATAATTTTGATCGGTTGAGGAATTTTTAACAAATATTTTTCACAGATATTATGATTAAATTAAATTCAATTGAATTCATTAAATTTTAATTTAGTTCCATTCCAATCCAATGCATTCAATTTCATTTCATATATTATAGTAATTACAAACTTAACTGTTGCTCGTTGGTTTGTCATAATACAGCTTTAATGTTTTTTCATAAACCGCAAAAACAATCCATATGTAAGAAGTCTACAAAATAACTTTGCCAGAGCAGTACAGGGAGGCCGCCCTCCGCTCGCTGCCCGGGGCACCGTTCGGACGCTTCATTTTTTCTAATAAAGATCTCAAATGCTGGGAGAAAATGTTAGTAACTACAATTATTGCTTTTCTTGCAGAGAAGGAACAGACGTTTTTTTCTTATCTTATTATTCTTCTTTTTCATATTAAATTTATCTCACATATTTTGGCAACTTGTAGACAATAAAGAGTGTTAGGTAATTTGGTCAAGCTTGCAGCTAGATATGTCACCATCGTTCTCTGATGAAATTATAAACGAACACGGAAGTGTGCATCTTCGCGAAATTTTGAAATTTATTTTTAATATCACCTTACTACTTATATTTATTCTTAATACAACCTACTACAATGTGATAGTAATAAGATTATTGGGAAGAGGGGATGTTCCACTCAAAATATTTCGTAAACGTTTAAAGCTTTTAATGTTTAACTTGACCACCTTGAGTTTTCATGGTTCCTTTGACTTTAATAATTGTTGCGATTCATTAATGTAATAATTTGCGCTTACAGGTACTGTCCACGTTTTCAGATCTCATGTTTTTCAACTTAATTTACACAAACAAAATTTCTAATTGTAACTTTTCATAAATAGCGTAATTATATGTTATGATAAGTCTTTAAAGAGAAGCATTACATAACATGTGTTACGCTTGTCTTAGTAAAAGTACAATGTGATAATATTTAGTACCTGTGTCTGTTAACCCTAAATTTAAGGTTATTTTTGACTTAGTTTTAAATAATTATGTGTAGTTGTTAAGTTTTTTTTATTTTAGTTAAGCCATATTAAATTGATACAAAATTAAGTTATTGATTGTAATAACTTTTTAGACAGCATGAGACAGGATGTCACAAACTTTTTAATGTTAGTAAATATTAAGTTATTCTAATTACAGTTACATTGTAAAATATATTCCAATATGATTAATTTTTGATATTGTTACTTAATGAAAATGTGATATTCTCTTCCTAAGATTGACTTAAAGCAACCATTTTTAGCTTTAATTAATTGTACTAAAAATGTAATTTTTTTTTCAAAGCTAGTGTCTCCTAATCGGTATTACATTCTTATCCAAAATAATTACTTTGGCCGTTGAATGTAAGTTGAAGTTGTCCGTTATCTTATTCCATTTAAATGGATTCTTTTGAAATTATTACAAACTTATACTAGCTTAGAGTTATTTTATAACAAGGTATCGTCACTTTCGAAGCGCTAACATTTATTTATAGTTTGTATAATATACGTAACATAAACCTTCCTCTTCAATTATCTCTTCAATCTTTAAAGATTTAAGGACACAAAGGGACACAGGGATAGAAAAAGCGATTTTGTTTGATACTATATGGTGATTTATGGCATGATAAAATTGATATGATCAAAATTAATGTTAAGTACCGTTGACGCATCAACATATTTTTTCAACATTTCCTGATTTCGACAGAAACTTTATTGGAAACAGTTAATTAAGAAAAAACTTAATACATTTGCAGTTTAAATAACTTGGAATTGGTATATGGTAGTAATATGGTAGTATATAGTATATAAAATTACCTACGAGTATATGGCTCATTTTAATATCAAACCATAACCCAGACTAGATAAAACCTATAAGTACAACTAAATCGTTGTGAGCTATTTTTATTTTACTTGACTTTATTTTAATTGAATAAGGTACTTGCGCCTAAGATAGTCCAGTTTTTAAGATGGCCCGTTTTAAATCTTTTGTGTTTTCTTAAGTTTAAAACAGTTTTAATTACGACCTATGGATCATGATTGTAATTCAAATTCTTTCAACCCTTAAAATACAAAATATTGAAAATGGGTTATCTTAAGAACTGGGCTACCTTAGGCGCAAGTATGTTACTGATAAATTTACTAACTAAATTATGTAAATATTAATCTTACAATAGTAACTGAAAAGTATGTTATTTGCTCGCAACTTTTATAATACAATAGAAGAACATTGTTGAATATTTGCAATATATAAGAGTTGCCACTATTAATATAAATCTTAAAGAAAGAAAAAATTTCGCCCCAGACAGGATTTGAACCTGTAACCTTTCGTCTCAAGCCGACGAATGCTCTAACCAATTGAGCTACTGAGGATTCAAGTCCCGTGGCGAAATTTTTAATTCCTTTCTAACCCGTTAACGCGGGTAGTTATGTCCTACAGATACACAGTTCTGAGTACCCACCAAATGAGTTCATCACCGATGAAATTCACATTTTTAGAATGGACATAACTTTCGTTTCTTGCATCATTTTTGGTCATACATTGGTGGGTACTCAGAACTGTGTATCTGTAGGACATAACTACCCGCGTTAACGGGTTAGAAAGGAATTAAAAATTTCGCCACGGGACTTGAATCCTCAGTAGCTCAATTGGTTAGAGCATTCGTCGGCTTGAGACGAAAGGTTACAGGTTCAAATCCTGTCTGGGGCGAATTTTTTTCTTTCTTTAAGATTTATAGAAATTTATCCCACGCACAGGGCAAGTGCTAAAAAAATAAAAAAATAAAAATTCGATGCCACTATTAAACTTAAGACTTTGCGGATGGGCGTCATGATGCATAATTAGCAAAGCCCGGAGTCAGTCGGTCTGCACACTCTCGGGCAGAAATGGTGGCACTTTACATAAGCGCATGTAGCTTCTCTATTCCAGTAGGCGATATCAGATAACAGATATTTTCCATTTTTTGACAATACTCGTAGGCATAATATTTTTGATAACTAAATTCGGACGAAGCACGGATACCAGAAATTTCAGATCCATTACGTATAAGCAGTTAAAGTATAAGTGTTTGCATTCAAACAATAAATTAGATGTTGCTCAAAACAGATGTAGTTTTGGGTCTCGCGGTACTGAAAAGCAGCTATTCATCGGCGTGGTGATCTACCGACAGCGAGACGGGTCTATCTGCTGCCTAAGAAATACTTAAATAAACTAAACTAACTTCACGCCCATATCGTAAGGATGTAGGCAGAGGTACACATAGGGCACCCACGACTAGCCGAAGACACTAAGTGCCATATTGTAATAGGTGGCAAGCCTATTGCCAACCGGGCACATATCAGATCATGGGCATCCTTATTTTTATTATAAAATTGAAAAAATACATTTTTAAATGTTTTTGTTTATTTTTTTCGGGAATTCGGGAATCGGACCCGGGACTTCAAGAAGTTAAGTCCAACACTGGACCGCTAGACCACAGACCGGGCAAGTTACTGCGAAATTCTACCGTCTACTAGGATGTCACGGTACTAGTAACGGTATACCGCTCTTGCTCGCCTTTTACGAGCTGCCTGGCAGAATGGCAGATGGTCTATACTGCAAAGGAGCCGGATCAAGGCTTTTAATACATCTTTTGCAACAATTAACAAAAAAAAATTCATACTCGGTAACACATTATTTCAGTAGGGATTCTGCAGTATTGCGTAATAAGCTCAGAATTCTGGTAGTAACTGCAAGAACATTGGTAAAGAACTTTTTAGACTCCTTAGCAATATTCAAATCATTTTTTATGTCCAAGTCTCCGATCTTCAGGTGTTACTTACCATTACAAGTTTTTTACCAGATTAACAATGGATAATGTTCCATGTTGTTTTATCTTATTTTTTGACTATTAAATAAAATTCGAGTTTATTTATAAATGTTTGTATAAGAAATTTATACTGTAATTAAATGCTTTTTCATTATTTATGTTAAAGTAACCACAGATAATAATATTCGGTTTTTAAGCAGACATTTCAAATGAGACCTCTTTCATTTTACATTCAATTCCTTATTAGTTGTGCATATACGATTTTCTCAACAAATTCCTTTAGCACAATACAAGCAACCGATAAAAAACGAGTCTACGATTCGTTCCACAGACAGTCTCACAATGTCCCTACCTTCTGGAAACTTAATATTTTTATTGTTAATAATTATTTTGACATCCTGTATCATTGTTGTTTCATTGAATTATCTACCTGGTGATTATTGAAGTTGAAGATGTTGGCCAATGGCTTTTAAACCAATGTTCTGTTCCACATAAAAAACAATAATGTTATAAGTCATGAACAAAACTAACTCTAAATCTTTGCAAATTTGACGTTGAATGTTTTCCTGTACCCGGTGAAAATAATAATAAGTAACGTTTTTATTAATAACCGATGGGTTTCTTTTATATTTACCTACTTAATTTATAATTCACATGTCTTTTAATTTAATATCACTACTACAATGATTACGAGTATAATGACTTTACAAGTATTACTTGACTGCTTAACAAAAGCAGTTGTGTAAGATTAACAGTATTTAAATATTGTAGCTCATATTAATCAAAAAATGTCGAAAGTAGAAAAAGACGAAGATGAAGAAAGAAATGACATTGTAATTATATAACAGTTGATGTCGTCAACATAGGGAAAAATATATACATTATTAAGTATTACTCAATAACCACTAGAAGTATATTGATAAAATACATTCGCGACAATTTCCATCATTCAGAAATAATTCTAAAATCACGAAGTGGTAATACAATAATTGGGGTCGGGGTGTTTGCAATTTAACTGAACCTCAATTATTTATTATGTCGAAAGACAAACAGATTGATTGCTATCTTGAAGCCGGAATATTAAGCCTCAAGTCTAAGTTAGTTTACCGGATATCCTGCCTTTCAATTTCAAAGCTTATCAAATCCTAAGCAATATGATCCTCCATGTAGATATGCTAGAACTGCGTTCGTCATTCTATATAGCCCCGGTCACTAAATCAACCGTTACTTAACACGTACTTTTACAAATAATACGTTACACGGGAATGTGTATCATACATTATAAATCTTTTCTTAAATGATCCGCCCACGGGGGCGTCTGTCCACAAGCCGCACATATTCGCCCCGGGCAGGCTTAACACAACGTGTCAAATTACATACGTATCAAAAATAAATCTGCCCCAACACTTATTACACACAAGATTATATTGTGTGTTATAAGGGTTTGATATGAAGCTTAAAGTAACACTTCAATTCCAATAAGTCGGAACTTTAGATTATTATCACACTCTCGGTTCCGACTTAGACTGCGACACTTTTAATTAGGAGTGTTTAATTGGTTCAAAGTTACTTGAATTTAATGTTGATTCTTTAAGTCTTAATAATTATAAGAGAACCGACACAGGTATATATTTATTATAGATTGCAAAAGTTGTTGTGTTAGAAAAGGAACTGATTAAATTGAAAATTAAATAATTTAGTGCACTATTTGCTATACATATCAAATTATTTAGCGTTAAAACAACTGTAAAGAAATAGTCTTAACCAGGTTTTTTTGGTCTTAACTATAGTAAGTACAAGTTCCCTGAACTTAATAACACATACTTAGCCAGAACGAATGAAAGAGTTTTAGTAGACCATTTAGTGCTGGAATAAGCAAATAAAATATTTTTGACCGTAAAGACTTCAGTTTGGATGGATTGTACACCGCGGACGGAGGAAAAAGAATGTGTACAAGGAATAGTGTCGATGGAAAAACCGCTTGAAAAGCTATTTCAAAGAAAGATTTTGGGTCAAGTAAATTACTGATTACTGACAGGATATAACATCCTCCAGTAATTAATCACAATTATGGTGGTGATGGAATACAGGCTACACAAATACAATGCGCAATATTTCACCCCCAGGAAGCTACATTAGTCAATGTATGTTTACTTGGTGTATCTGTTCGTACCAAAACGAGATTAATAAACATGTCAATCATTTTTTTTTTATTTATTTAATACGTGTTTGTCGCAGTGGATAAGTCACAGTTACAGTGCAACACTAATCGATTAGTACCATAAAACAATTGAAATAAGTCACATAGTACTATCAAATCTTAACGATACTAAAGAGCGTTCTGGCATTTTCAAATAATAGGAACGTCCATATGGAACACGCACTCTCTAATACCTCCACTTCTTTAACAGACCCCGAAACCGTCTCATAAACTAAAATAGATATTCGTGTTAATAGTCGGGCTCCTGTAGGCTCTCTTGTCCCTTAAACACTTCCAAATGAGACTGGCAACCGAAATAACGTCTATGTAATTTACTTAATCATTTCTTCTCTAATATACATTTGTACAGTATGTCCTTATGCTGAAATATTTCTTATGTCCGGGCTCTTTTTCAGAATAAACCATTCTTGCCACACAGCTCGTTAAAGACAAGCATAGGCTTGCCGCAATTAACTTCGTGAAATGTGATTACCGACTCATCTTGATTGGTACTAGTTGAACGTGTTCCAGTTAGGAGGATAAGTTAGCCGGTAAACTTACTTACGCTCGAGGCTTTACTCAGGTTGGTAACACAAAATTACCACCTTTGGTGTCTCTAAGAAGCGTGAAATTTATACTTTTAGAAAATTCGTCTGCTTGTTTGTCTTCCAATAGCTTAAAAAAGACAAAAGAAGGTTCTTTCCACACATAATTCCATAATTTACTTACCAGCATCATCCACTCTGTATTTACCATATATTCCAAGGGCGGCCTCGTCACCAGTTTGTCATACGTGCCTATCCTCCTATACAAGGCACCACACATAATCACTCTTTCACTTACGTCAACCATATCCAGAACATCCCCAACCGAATCCCAAAACTTTTTTGGGTCAGGAGTCGTCGACGACTTTAATGAAACATATGCTTATCTGCAATCCATTGCATAAAATTCACTGTTATACACTTATGATTTTAGCTTACTGCAGATCCAGAGCAGTCTTGGACCAACCATATCTGACCTGAGACTAAGCGGGATGATAACACGATACCCGCTCAGCGCTGACGTGACTGATGGGTGGTTTACCACATACACCACAGGGCCAACCTACCCCAACCAAACAACAGGAAGATCAGAAGTGTCATTGCCCTCCACACATCACACAGTAAATCCAGGCATCTCTCATACTCTCAATGAAATCAATATTTTTTACTTACATACCAGTAGAGTGTGCCAAATAGACACGCGGAATAAGTAAGAATCTAAGAAGATTCATTTATTCGGGCATAGCGTGATGGGTGGCGGCCCTCATCGCCGTATCTGCCTCCTTTCGTACTGACGAAGGCGAACCTAACCTAGCCNNNCTAACCCGCTCTGTGATACTTTTTCGGGCAAAAATTATTGCAGTCCAATGGATTGAATGGAGAAAAAGGGTTCTCGAGTGGCGGCCTCGCACCGGAGGACTTAGTGTTGGACGACCTCCCACCCGGTGGACTGATGACCTGGTTAAAGTCGCGGGGAGTCGCTGGATACAAACGGCTGGTGACCGTGGCTTGTGGCTCTTTTTGGAGGAGGCCTATGTCCAGCAGTGGACGTCCTCCGGCTGATGATGATGATGATGATGATGAATGGACTAGCAAGGATTATGACGAGCACGCATCTACCAATCATTATCAATGGTAATGTGACAATCTGTTAAGGGTTTACAAATACGTATAGTTGCAACATTAAAAAATTAAAAATTTGGAACACATATGCCGATCAACATTTTTTATTAGAAAATTAGAAAAACCCAATTTTCTTTTTGTTGCCCGACCCGGGATTCGAACCCGGGACGTCATGCAGTCGAGTCCAACAACTGAACCGCTAGATCACAGAAACGAAATGAAATGGTCAGTTGGATATATTTTCCATCTCAATTCATATACCTCACTTCTTGTAAAAAAGAAGGACAGTATAAGTTCGACTCCTATATTTTTTTAATGTACGTTAACTAGTTTTTGCGTTAAACTCCTTTTCTATTTGAAAAAGCGTTCATACTTTTGAAGTATTTCCATTGCCACCA
Organism: Calephelis nemesis; assembly: GCA_002245505.1. Classification (NCBI taxonomy): domain Eukaryota; kingdom Metazoa; phylum Arthropoda; class Insecta; order Lepidoptera; family Riodinidae; genus Calephelis; species Calephelis nemesis. The sequence continues at coordinate 228,657 of NJDD01001178.1, read as the reverse complement.
AGTCTAGATCTGGCTGTTGAATCTTAGTGAAATCGAGGAAAATGTTTAATAATATTTGATATAAATTTGTGTTTACCTTTTTATCTCTCAAATGGCTAATGTTAATAATTAATATATCATTCCTACATTATTTTTATTATCCTTTACTATAAATACACAAGTAAAAAATATTCGTTTTATTGATATTATGTCAACCAAATGCGGAAAAGATGATGTATATAACTGCTTTAAGTTTTCACTTTAAAACATAGGTTAGTCTAATTATATACGAAAGTAAAGCAATACAGTGTATTGTCCTTGATTGCACGCATGTCACTAAACACATATTGCTACTGACGTGCCGAAAAAGGTGTCGTGGTACTTATTTTTTTTTATTTCAAACGTACAAAAAACACATCAGTATTTTAGTTTAGCAGATTTATGCATGTTATAATTGACACGGTTTAATGGTTTTTCTGAATCCATTATTAGGTCAAACGCTCCCAAGCCATTAAAAACGTCTGCTACATATTATTATGCCTGTTAAAAAAATACTCCAGTTTTCTAACAATTGTCAGCCCTAGCGTAGTATAAGGTGACATTAAAAAGTCCGCTTAAAATGGACTTGCATTAACGTAGGAAAGTTTTCTCTCTTCTACCTGGTACGTGTTTATTCACTAAACTGGTTTAAAAGTATATTTTTTAGCTTAGACTTAACCCAAGAAAAATTTATTTTCAACGTGGTTTTTAAGTGAATATTTTCTTATTTCTTTTTACACTTTCTTCAATTTTCTTTGATAATAGGTTTATTTCCAGTCAAGGCGGTTATTATTTTGTCACTTTTTTGTTTTTACAAAACATATCTCCTTACTTTTATCTTTTACACAATGAGACATTTACATGCTGATATTTTCAATCGCTAGAAATGCAACGCCTTATTCTTTTCTTTTATTCGGTTACTATTTGAAAGAATCAGTTTTTTGTGTATACGATAGCAAACAAGTTAACGGCTCTGCTACAACTGCGGCCTACAAACATCATAGATGTTGTAGATTTGTCACTACCCTGTGGCCAAGATGTTAGAAATAACGTACAATTCTATCAGTTACCCTGAAATTCAAACCGGAACACGACACTTACCGATTGGCGAGAGAAATAGTTAAAATACACCCTGTATCCGTTACTGGGCAAGTTACTGTAATGCATTTTTTTTGAAATAGCCTTAAATCTTTGCTTCCAGGATTATTTTATTAAAGCTAGATAAAACAAGTCCTCATTTACTAGACTAAAGCTTCTTGCTCGAAATTGTTTTTCTTACCCACTTGTATTCCTTATGATTACTCATTTTCAAATGTTTTGTCCTCAAGTTTTAGTCCTACAGTTATCGACTTGTTATTATAGCCATCGACTACATTCATAACACTTTTATTTCCGAAAATTGTAATTAATAACGTCACAAACAAACCTTTAATATAGCAATATTTCTACTCATATTTAAAATGAAAATAATCGTTTACTCCGGGAAATTAAAATATATTTAAAACGTTTAAATTACGGTACCTAATGTTTGGTTTAGTGAAAGTTCTCGTCGAAAACACATGTTTTACGAAAAACTCTACAACTGCATTTTTGACCAATATCATGCTGCTACGTAAGCCACGTGTTGCTAGACAGTTTATTTAGTTAGTTTAGGCACATCCACTACGCTTGTTATGCTCGCGCTGTGACCACTGTCAGTATGTGCTGTGGTTACTGATCTAACATATACTAATAAATTGTAATGCTATTCATGTTACTTAACTGAAGTATACAGGATGACTGGTGAGATACCTTCAATATTTGAGGACGTGATAGTATGCGAACATATATCATGAAATAAAATAACATAAAAACGAAATATTAAATAACTTCTTAGTAAACTTCGTACACAGTACACCGAGAGTCCAGTATTTAACCGGACACCGCGGTAGCGGGATGGAGGGCGGTGGTGGCGGCGGCGTGTCGTGTGCCGCGCCGCACGTGACGGAGTATAATATCCAAATTTCACTTAGCTTTAGAGATATTTCGATAAAAAATTTAGCTTCTATTTTTTTATATCAAGTTAACGAGAATCGAGTACCGAGTACTCTCCATAAGTATTGAAGGTATCTCACCAGTCAGTCTGTATAATGTTGATTATTATAAGAACAAACAAATCTGAATAAAATAATATGGTTTAAAGACGGTAATGTTGAAAAAAATCCAGGATAGCAAATAATATTATGACAGTTGTTTATTGCTACTGATATTATAGATTTAAAGGATTTGGAACGAGAAACATTAGAAACAGAGTAGTTACGAATTGTAATTGCTAAGATACATTTTTTTAATCTTTTTTTTGAGGCTTTAGTTCACTCATGGTGATTATGCCGGCCTCATTGGGGAATACAGATGCAATTTGTAAACATAATAGCATCAGCCGAGTCTCTCAGCTCTTGCTGAAAGACACCGCTGAGCATGCCTGTACAGGGATTTTGCTTGGTCCGATATCGGCGAGCTGAGGACTGTATTTATTATACCGATGTTTAAAGAATCAAAATCGATCCCCAACTGAGATCGAAATGGTACACTGAGGTCACATTCAAACAATAAGTTAATCAGATTTTCTTTAACCCCACAAACTTCACAATGTGGTGTCGGTTTGTGACGCACCATATAAAAAAAAATATTAAGAGGCATATGACCACACCGCAACCTCAACGAAAGTAATATTATATCCCGAGAAAGACCAGCACCATCAGACCACGGTGTTTTTCTTATCCCAGCTTAGATTGTGTTAAACCATATCACTTTATATGCTGAGATATTCTTAAAAGTTTTACTCCAAAGTTGTAGACATCTAGATCTTACTTTGCATAACAGCTCAGCAGCATCAGGTTTCAGATTTAGCTCAACACCATCCACCGCTGCTGTGCCAGATAACTAATCTAATACTTCATTTGCTTGTACCCCTACATGTGAAGGAATCCATTGGAGAAAGAAGTTTGATGAAGTTCCAACAATCAGATTTGAAATTTGAGGTAAACGTGAAATTTTGGCTCCTAAAACGAGTGTTTTCTCGATGCCAATAGTTTGATTGATGTATGAGGTATTTCCAAATTAATGCTCGGAATTTTGCTTGGATATAATTAGTATTTAACTAAATCAGTAAAAAATTAGTTTACTTGATCAAGTTTGATCAGCTCGTTGGTGGAATGGTTAGCGTACACGCCTAACTACGCCGAACAACCGCGAGGCTCGGGTTCGATTCCTGACGGGGGCAGGACTTTTTGTGATAAACATTTAGATGTCTGCATTTCCGAGTCTGGGTGTTTATTAAATTTATTCTTGTATCTATTTAAGTATTTCTATGTACTCGTATTAGTATCGTTGACTAACATCCATAACACAAGCACATAATTTGCTTACTTTGGGGTTAGGTTCAATTTGTGTAACTTGTCCAGAGACATTCATATTATTTATATATATTTATTTATATTAATGGCTAGTCCGACGATTGGTTAGGTTCACGCTAACCTCCCAACGAACAAAGCATTATAATCGAGAACGAATTATACTAATACTAGCGGCCCGGTACGTACTTTGCTACGTATAAACTGAAATATGAATAAAAATGACCGCATGAATGATATAAAACAACACAATAAAACAAAAAAAGAAGAAAACAATTAAAAAAAGTTTTAATATGACAGCACAATCCGCCATTTATTGAATTCATTTGTTACAAAAAATTTAATAAATGAAGAACCGCTCTACCGATTTTATGCAAAATTCACATAACCCACCTATTAAATAGTCCGAACAAAGCCTCAACATTTGGTTTGTATAAGTAATATCGTTCTTGAGTTTTAAAATTACAACGAAAAAATATATATATACCTAGATAACAAAATTCTACATTGCCAGTTTTGGACATTTGAAACCATTAGCGCAAAATTCGAAAACATCCATGACTGCGACATTAAACATATTTTTTTAGAAATCTAAATTACTACGAAAAGTGGCATTGATTTATATATTGTTATGAAAAGTGTTCACAAGTCTGGAACTTTAATTATAATACTCCAAACAGTTGGTCGTGAACAGTACGAGATTCAATAAAAGATGTCCATTACCACCAACGAGGTCCATTCACTACACATCTCCAGCGATGATGGACTAGGGCAGCGTAACTACAATCACCGCATGTCACAGACATACTTTTGTTTTTTATGTGGTATGATAGCGAACAAGTACTTGTTTCTGTTGATAGTAAAATATAATCACTGACACCATAAAGACTATGGATATTGTAGGTTTTGTGGCTGTGGTGCATGGTCGATTTTTTTTTATGTTATAGGAAGGTAAACAAGCAGACGGATTTCATGATGGTAAGAAATTCACGCCGCCTAGAAACACCAAAGGTGGTAATGGTGCGTTGCCAACCTGAGGTCGGGATGTTAGGCCTCGAGCAAAAGTATGTTTACCGGCTACCTTACCCTCCGAACCGGAACACGTCATGACGTTATGGCGGCAGGAATAGGTAAGACGGTGGTACCAATCCGGGCGAGTCGCTGCGAAACTCTACCACCTAGTAAAATTTGTGTTTCCACCTAGTGAAATTGTGATTGTGTGAGTCTATCGGCTATCTGGACTTCCGGACCGGAACATGACACTTTTTCCTATTTTTTTTTTCTAAACGGCGGAAACAATTTTACATGTGTATTTCTATTGTTTTCTAAATGACTAAAAGATACAAGTAAAATAGGCTAAGCCGCTATCGGTATGTAATCTACACTTCACTACTAGTATCATAAAAGGAAAGATGTTTTTGTGTGTTTATTTGTGTCGAACAAGCTCGAAGATTCCATAACAAGCCAGCTTTTTAACTGATGAAAATTGGTAACCTATGTTGTTTCCGGGAAAAATTTGGAATTTGTCTACCCGTTTTACCCTCATACACCAGACTTAGTGTAGGTAAATGATTTACGCGCCTATGGACTTACGCGGCCCGTAAAAGTGGCGGCTATTAGCGGCTACAGAGAATATTTTCCACCTGATAACATACTTTGTTAGTTTTCGGATAGTGGTCACTCACTTATTCATTTGGTAATTACCTATTTCTGCGACAAAAATTTATTATATTATCCTTTAATAACTTTCCTATAAATAACGAAAATTTGTGTCATCGTATTTTATGGACGATTCGCAAAAAAAACGTTTCATAATGCTGGTGATGGTAAAGGAAATACTTTTAGACTGCAAATATTGTAACGATATATGTCACGGTAGAGAGAACGTATTAAGTACTGGTACCGATAAAATATCCGTAAATACGAGTAGCTTCATAGTTTAACTTAAAGATGTTCATTAAATATTCATTGTAATTCCAACAAAAAGTTCATCAAAACTTAAATCACAGATCGCAATTGTTCACGACAGCCAGTCGAGGTCCGGATCCAACTCGGAACACCTACCGAATTATATTAATTAAAGCCAAACTGAGCGTGACAGGCGTATAATTTATTTCCAATCACGGCTGCAGCACTCGAGGAATGCGGGAGAAGTTAGCGCGACATAATGCCGGCTGATCGGAACGGATAAGGTTCGAGGGTATTGGAGACGTCGTGGCTGCGATCGGCCGAAGTTTTCCCGCAAATCCTCGCAAATCTGAACCGGTTTTCAGAACGGTGTCGTTCGACAATCGGAACGAGTGAAGCGCTGGGAAATTCCATTGTAAGTTGATTTTATAATTAACAGGAGTCCGCACGCGTCTTTGTGTTTAGCAGCACTGAATTATGATTTCGCATTGTGAAGGATTCAGAGCCAGATGCTTAGGTATGGGCGTTAGGTGAGGCGTACATTAAAACCGAGAAGTATTTATTGTTTAGAAGGAATAGTTATCGCGCTATTGTAATAAATCCCCTAATATAATAGCAATATTATAATATTTTCATGCCCGCACCTCCGAAGAGGGAGACAGAAGCCCAACCAGGGCAACCACGACTAGCCGAAAACACTAAGCTGCACAATATGATGGGTGGCAAGCCTATCTCCAGCGATAAGGAAAATAGGAGGCTAAAATCTAAATTTTATCTAATAGGTAGCAAAATTTAAACACTTTGTGACAATATTATTATGTTATCGATTGAAAGGGTGAAAGTGTCTAAAGGATAAAATGATTATCAACTGCCGTTAACTTATTGAGTCGAATTTGTAAACACTACAACTTTAGCGTCCTTAAATGAAACTAATTAACTGATTATGAATTTTTGTGTATCTTCTTAGTGTAAGTTATTTTAATGTATTTGTGATTTATTTGTATTTGGTGCACAATAAAGAGTTATTGTATTGTATTGTATTGTAATTTTCTAAATACCACTTCAAAGATGAATTGTTGATGTATCCGTTTTTTTCCTTAAATATTATGTACCAAACCTTTCAACCTTTATAAGATATGAATGATCAAAATTTTGCTTGATGTCGGTGAACACTGATGGTATAGAAAACACTAATCAGTGCCGTCCGTTAGACACTTCATTAAATCAGGCGTTACTTTGCGGAAATCCGTTTTAAAAGGTGTAAAATAAGCCTTTATATTGCTAATTCCGCGTAAGTATATCGTACCATACAAACCGTACGATACGGTCGATTTCCTGAGGATGCCTCGGTGTCGAGGCGAAACTTTGGCGATTTGGTGTTCTTTGTGATGAGTTCTTGCACAAAGTTGACGAAGGGTATGACAAGTGGTGGAGGGTGGAGTCGGAGGTGGAGACCCTGTCGGACCACAAATACGTCCGATTTGAGGTCTCCACTTCCGACCGTTCGGGAGGGAGGGCAGCGCCGAGGAATTTCCG
>NJDD01001178.1:203285-220427 GCA_002245505.1 Calephelis nemesis | reverse complement strand
TGTTCGGACTCTATTTGTGATCTGGTCGCGGAAGTGGGAGATGGGAACTTTAAGTAAGGGTTGTCATATTATGTGAAGAACGTGACAATTTTCTGTTTTCCGAGCTCTTCCTTTATTCGTGTTCTGGTCGCGGAGGTTGCGGTGGGAACTTTAAGTAAGTTTTTATTGAATAGACACATTATAAAGAAGGAATTTTGGAAATTCTACCTCTAAGTGGGTGAAATAGGGGTTGAAAGTTTGTATTAAGTCCTTATTAATGGGCTATTGATTAAAAATAAATAAATACGGTTAAAAAAGGAATTAATTATTCCTTCACCCGCGGCTTAGCTCGAGTGCAGTCAAACAAAATTGTAATAGCTAGTCACGTTATAAACTTATTATGTTTTTCGCAGGCGAAACATATTTATAAAGTAGCTAATCATTATTATTATTATCTAAATAAATAATATATTAAAATGAGTGAATGAAGCATTTTAAAAGTAAATGTGATTTCCACCTTTCGGTGTGCGTCTCGCCTTACGCACGGGATTGTAAGCGTTCGAATGATTGCTGGGATTACAATTATACATTATAGAAATAGTGTACAAAATTAGGATTTGGGATCACACAATCTAAATCATTTATTATTTTCACGATTCATTTGTCAATAGCTAATATTCAGCGAAATCTTCAGTACTGTTTATTCTCTAGTTAATGATCGTTAGTTAAGTTTAGATTGTTTAAGAGCCTTTTTTACTGACAAAATGAAATAAAAATGAAGTATGTTATAAGTTTGATACGTTTGCGTATGTTTATCTGTTGCTTCATTACTTTTGACTGGATGGACCGATTACAAGGCGGTTTTTTTTGTTTGAAAGCTGTTTTGATCAAGATGGCTCTAAACTGAAATGGAATAAAATAATTCTACATCGTATAAAGTCATAAAAATATAAAATAACGCTAAAAATAAAACCTTAAAACTTAGTGATACACAGACAGAGCTTTATAAAACAGCGATCTTTTTGGGGTAATTATGGAAATACAATCAAAACAAACGTTGTGTGATGGTGCTCTTAATAAAAAAAGAGATATAAAAATTGGTGTTATTTATTTTGATATATGAGTTGACCCAATCGTATGTCTTTTATTTTATTTTATGTATAAGTAAGTAGTTCGTTTATAAGTACGTATTAAAATTATTGTTATGACGTTGAAATCATTAGACAGATAGGTAAGTTGGACCAAGTCAGAGTAAACGTAGCTACAAATGGCAATTGACCATAATACGTGTGTGTGGATATTACATGTAGGTAGACTTTGTCGAATTTTATTGGCAATATTAAATTGAGGTTTTATAATTATCTTTAAAATAAAAAGGTTTTTAAAGTTTTGTGCAAGATGTTATGTCTTTTTCTTCAATATTTTAGTATGAAATATCTATGAACTCCTAATTGTGATTGAATAAGAAAACTCATGTATTCGTACGTTCTAAAGTTTGTATTTTTGGCACTTGGCCAAATCGCATGTCTTTGATTATTAGTAAGTGAGTTTAGCATTTTTAAAGTTATATAAATTACGGTGGTCTAAATGTATTGTTCAAACATACAGATTGAATGCGTAACTTTAACGACGTGGAAACTAAGAGATAACAGTTAAACAAATAACAAAAATAGTTATTATGAATTCAAGAAAATCTAAAAAAATAATATGCACAGACGAGTTTCTATGTGCAGGCAAAAATTGGTGTAATCTACCTTCCATACTAAAGTCCGGATAATTCTAGTAAGTGTTATTATTTTTCTATAGTCATAAAACAAAAAGAGGAAAGATTTTTATTTTAAATAGGCTTGTTTGTTTTAAATAAGCTGTAAAACGAATGAGTCTGTTTCCTTTTCGATTCCTACATTATTTCTGACGAATTACATATTACGAACAAAAAAACAAAAATCCAGTCAGCAAAAGCCAAAACGAGAAATTAGTTTAAAATATATAGTTGCTTCAAAACAAGATCTTAAATAATTGATACGGGAGTTAAAGTTAATGCCACTAGTCAAAAGCTACGTGAAGCAACTTTTTATGCAAATGCCATGAATTCGTCAGGAAATTTTCGAGTGGAACGTGAGCTCACGGCAAAGGTGTCGCTTTATTTCGGGGCCACGAGGAATGCTAATAAGTTGGGAACACGAACACGACCCCCGCTCCCTCCTCGCGTTTTTTAATAAGATGGTAAAGCTGGAGATATGCTCCACGTATTTACAATCTTTGTACTTTAAGATCACAAGTTAATGTGATTGTTCAATTTCTGTGTTTTGTCGTATTTCAATTTAACAAAAAAGCTTTTCAAGTAAAAAATTCAAAGGATTTTCTTTTCGATTTTCTAAATTGACGACAAACTTTTACACATTTTAGTAGTTTAGCTTTTGATTCCATGCTTTCCAAATTGGCAAAAGTCTAAAAACTATTAGGATTTCATGAGCTATATGGAGCTATAATGCTCCGCGAAGGAACAGAGAAATGGACAAGACTTAATACAGAAGGGTATCCGCGCGACGGCAAAAGAAACAAAGAAAGACAAATAAAACGTTGGGAAGACGATATGAAAAAGATAGCTAGCCCAGAGTGGACACGAATCGCTAAGGATAGAACAAAATGGAAAGCTTTAGAGGAGGCCTTTGTCAAAAGACGAAAGTCGAAATAGAAAAACCGGCTACCGATATACTATAACTAATCGTTATGTTAAGATAGAGTTAAGATAAATATCAGCAATAAGAGCTTATTTTATTTAATTTATTTATTGAGGAGCTATAATAAGTTAGATTACGTGATTCAAGTCGTTAATGTACCAATATGAACTACTTGTAAAATTACTTAACTTCAGGTTCGGCAAGCTGTTTGTCGAAGGAATAATAGACAACAAGATCATATATTTGCTCTTTTAAGCACTGATATTAAATACTTTTGTATTTGTTCTTATTTTGATCAAATAAAAGATCAACAAATCAAAAAATGTGAAAATTGATTCAGTTGATCTTGAGTCGTAAATGTTGCAACTACAACTTAATTCATTTTAGATTTTAAGCTAACTTTGGACGATACTTCGCGTAGGAGTTAAGATGCGCCATATCCCAGGGTTACACCGATCTCGTAAGAATTCTGAGACAGAAACAGTTTTATGTAGTCTTACGTCTTTTGGTGAAAATTCTATTAAAATAGACAATATTATATTTTTCTTTCTTCAAACGTTCCTCAAAAAAACAATGAACTCATTTATGACTATAACACAGAACAGTGTAGCTACAGGGTATATCTGCCATAAACAGTAAGAAAGAAATCAAAAATTTCGCCAAAAGTTTTGAACCCTCAATCGCTCAAATGGTTAAAGCATTGGTCAATTGGAAGTATACAGGGTTGGTTCATCATTTCAGCAATAGGACGTCCACTGCTGAACATAGGCCTCCCCCGTTGCCTTCGACCGGATGGAAGCGGCCTGCATCCAGCGAGACTCCGCGACCCGCATAAGGTCGTCTGTCCATCTCGTGGGTGGCCGTCCTATGCTTCGTTTGCCGGTACGTGGTCTCCACTCGAGAACTTTTCTGCCCCAACGGCCGTCAGTTCTCCGCGCTATGTGTCCTGCCCACTGCCACTTAAGCTTGCTAACCCGGCTGGCTATGTCGGTGACTTTCGTTCGCCTGCGGATTTGATCGCCTCATTTCTGAATCGATCTCGCAGGGAAACCCCGAGCATAGCCCGCTCCATAGCTCGCTGTGCAACCTTGAGCTTGTTCATCAGGCCCACAGTAAGAGACCACGTCTCGCTGCCGTTGGTCATCACTTGTAACACTGGGTTGGTTGATTAGTGCAAAAGTTTTCAAATCTTTTAGGGTCATCTTTAATTTAATCTATATTTAAAATATTTAGTCTATTAAAATTGGATTAATTGTATTAGAGATTTTCCGGAAAACCGATAAAACTAAAAACGGATTTGAGTATGTATTCATTTGAAACTATTGACACTTGACAGACATTATAATTTTACAAATGTAAATAAATTATACAACAGCCCATTTAAGTGTATCAGACGTAACCGTATATTACGTGAATCCACAAATTGACTAAATAATAAATTAACAACTGTCTTTTTACTTGACGATTCTAAACGATAAGAGCAACTGCTTATGAGTTATCAATCTTTACATGTAGTTTAAACCCGAAAAGAAATTTATTATGACTTATTTTAACTATTGGTCTCTACGTATGCAACAACTTGAAGGGCAGAAATCTTACGCCTGCCTGTTTCTGCTGCCACAATAACAGTGTCATGTTCTGGTACGGAGAACAGGGTAGATATAACACCCCGGCTACAGAATAGCCACGCACCTATCGTATCTATGTTAGATACCGTATATGGTGTAGTAGATATAGGCCACGGCTATCACTTACGAGTAGCATCAGGAGAGCCGTGTGCTTGTTTGCTGCGTAACGATACAAAAACAGTTGTACGGCCAACACTGTGACCAAGTGCGGTCAGACGGGGCCACGATAATACGTTTGAGTCACAATACACCAACAACAGAGCAAATATATTGCACTTGATACGTTCCTGCAGCACTCGCCCGAGGATCACCCTAATCTTCTTCATAATTTTTCAGCCCTATGTTTATTTGACAATAAAACCAAAATGGCTCGTACGGGCCTTATTACATGGGATCCCTTTTCATTTGCATATTTATTTACCAAGGGTCACATGTTTTAATAAACGTGTTTTAACCAAACGATTATGGCCCTTAACTCGATGCGCTATAGAGTATTTTGTCGTGATAATAATATTATCTGCATTACAAGCTAGTGTAATGAGATGTCCGTCGAGGGATATTAATATTTGTTAGCATATAAAAAACATAAAATATGCTTTGTAGTTACAATTATTAAAAAAATAAGGGCGTTACTTATTCTTTTCAATGAATATATATTCACGCCGAATCCCTAGCGGGGTGGCAAAAGAGTATCGACGAGTTTCTATATATTTATATAATTTTAAATGATTAGTGATATGAAACACAGTACTAGTCTTTCTCCTTTTAAAAATGTGAATTTTTGAAAGTTTTTTACTAAGAAACGAGAAAGAGTCGGATTGAAAGACAATATTGGTGTTAAAATGCGAAAGGGCATGCTCCGCTGGTTAGAGCACATGGAAAGAATGTCAGACGAAAGATTGGCAAAGCATATATAGGTACAATGCGAATGTGGATGGATGTAGGTACTTGGGCAAAGCAAGTTTGACATACCACGATCAGATCACTCCGATGTTATCCGAGGGTGGTGTCAAGAGCCTCCGAAACCGGCATGTTTGTATGAAAAGGGTAATGAATGTGAAGTAAGCCACACAAGTTTGTCAGGATCGTGAGGTCTGTCACTTGAAACTGTCTGACTACTCCGTAAGGGGCTTGACGTGAAGATATGTATGTATGTACGTCGACGATGAAAAAAATTAAAAAATGTACCTGCATATGTTTTATCAATATTTTGTCTGCCATATTTTCCACATGCTTGAATCCTCAGGAAATACCTATTTACATTTGACACTAACACTTTTTAAAATCTTACTTTCTTTCTGATCTCACTGTTTCAAATGCAGTCGGTAAGCGTGTTAGCACAAATTTTCTGTAGCAATCCTATTTAAGACATCTTATTTTCATGTTTTTCCTGATCCACCCAACTCTCAGTTTGATAAAGTAACATTGGAATAAACAAAGAATTATGCAAAGTAATATTCGCTTTGCATTTGCACTTTGACTTAAAAAACTAATTTTACTTAAAAAATATATTACATTATTTTATTATTACATACATTACACTATTATGCATATTTTCTTGATTAATATCCATAAAAAAAATTTAACGCAGTAAAATTACAAAAAAAACGACTTCGATTTCAATAAACAAATCGTCTTCATACACATACATTTCATTTTCTCTGATTTGTCTGGGCTTCCATTATCGGATCCTCACGATGACTCAAAACTCCGCTTTGAAGCAGCTTACCCAGCACTCGATAGTCACCATTCCTTGTACATATTATCATTTCTATATTAACTGTGTACCAGTGAAAATATTTTACAGTATAAACACATTGATCCTGTTTTAGCCATATTCTAGTGCATCAATTCCCAGTTCCCATACATCTGTTGAGTTAATTTGGAGGAGAACGTGTCCGGAGAACAGGTAGACAACCAATAAAACTATCTAATTTATGAAATGGATACTGCTGTCTATTTATATTCGCCTTGGCCTTTTTGTAAACACCTTTAAAGTAGATACGAACAGAATTTATTTTTCTACAGTTGAATTATATCATGTATAGATTAAAATTATCCCAACTTTATGCAGTTTTGAACAAAACGGACAAGTGAAAACTTATTAATACTTTAAAAGTACTGGCATTTGAGCTAGCGGGGAACAATAATCGCATCAAAATTTCCAACGTTGTGCAAACTTAGTTAGCAGTTCGTAAATTAAAAGGTTTCAATAAGTAGAATATTTAAATAGGGTTTATAGAGCCTTGCCTTGCAGCGTTACCAAATCTATATTATATATTGCTGAGAGGTGCAAGTGTTTTGGTCCGCGTTTCGGGAGTTTTTACACCCGGGCTTAGTGCACACGTCATGCAAGTGTTTCATATGGGCTTCCACCAAGCCAAGCAAACAAGCAATTAAGTGGATATTTTAATGGTAATGAATACGCATCACTACACATCACACATAAAATTATAATACTTGTAGTATTATAATTTTATGGTGGCAATGAACCGTCTTGAGTTTTGGCGCCATCGAAAGAAAAGATGATTGAAGTTTTTTCATAATTATTAAATTTCGTGTTGATATTGAGTGAAATTATTCAATTTTGGTGGCATTTTGTATAATTTTGTTCAGTGAAAGTGCACAAATGAAATAATCATGAAGGAAACAGCGTATCGTGTATTTCCTCGTTGTCGCCAAATCTCCTTACATGAGCTTGAGTAATGGCGCCGCCGCTTTACTCAAGAGCCTGACATGACTTACTGAAGACTTATGACTGATGACTGATTATAATTTATTGAAATTGATGTAAAACTTGATGCAAATTTCTACTTGACAAATGGCAAAATACAAACGTGAAGGACAAAACTTAAAGAAAGAAGAAGAAGCGTCACCAACCTGAAGTTGGCGATGTGTCATTGCATTTCTTGACTGCAATACTTATCAACATTATCTTTATACAGCAAAGGCAACAATTACTTTATGTTAAATTTTCGTCGCGTCAGGAGAGCCGCGTGCTTGTTTGCTTACCTCTTACATAAAAAAAGAATCTCCATTTCGAGTGTTCATCGCATCACGGCTGGTCGAATGGACCAATGTTGCTGATTATTTTTTTGTTGTGCTAGTTATTGGTAGAAGGTTCTTTTGAAAAGAAAAATTGGGCAAATTGCAGGGAAAATGAAAAAACAATGCTTTCTTTCATACTAACTGTTATTAGCTTATCTTAATTTTATGTCGAGCGATACCAAGTTCCTCGGGCCGGCTAGAATATTATAATAATCATGCTTTTTAATATTTTCAATTATGTATTTTTATAGTATTGGAAGGCAATCCGACGATTTTTCTGATGGTAAGAAATACAATTCGTCAAAATTCGAAGTGCGTTGCGAAACTAAAGCTGGGATGCTAAGCCTCTTTCTTAGGCAAGTGTTAACCTCAACGGGAAGTACTAACAATATGAGCGAGCTGTAGGATGCTACTGATGATCCGATTAGGCTTCTTAAAATTTTCTACTTAGGCCATTGTGTTAGTTACAAGAAAAACGATCATCATCCTTTACGATCTGGTTTTATATCGACAAAACAATGAAAGACCTTTTTTAATTCGACTCTTATATTTGTTGTTTAGACCACGCATAACTTTTTAACCAGTCGACCAATTCTGTTATTTTTTATTAGAGTAAATCTGTAAAAGTGACAATAACCTAAAGGGTACGAAAACATAGTATGATTGATTTTTTAACACTGTTTTTTAAATATGACTACACATACCTAACTTTTTGCGAAGTGAACCGATTTTATAAATTCTTTACCCAACATATCCAGCATTTGTAGGCCATACATTTGGAATAAAAACTGTTACCCTCAGACTAAGAAAATGGGTGACGATTTAGTTCATACCAATTGAGTAAAATCTGGTTTACATGTACTTCTCTTGTCTTCGTAATTGGTCTCATGTAAATATGGAAATCCAATGATTGGGAAATTATCATAACAACCAAAAAAAAAATTTAATAAAAAAAACGTCAAAACTGCAAAAATACCATAAATCATACTTATTGTTTGTTATATAAGATGGAACGGATACGGTATTTGTTTATGTGTATGTAGAAACCAATTTAATCGTTTATCTCCAGAACCACGTGTCCGATTTTAATGCGGTTTTCAGTAGTGGGTTTGATTTCATCAGTGCTTGATATTGTTTGGATGTTACGGTAACAACTTACCAAGTTTACTTAAACATACAGGACAGGATTACCTTTAGGTTTCATGATCTTTAACATTATTACCGTTTCCTACTACAATATTCAACACTGTTTGCCACGTTTGATCAACTCCAATTGTACATTTTACAATTATATTTTATTGTTATATTTTAGCCAACAGGTTTAGCATAAGCATCATCAGGGCTATAACAAAATAACGGAGTTGTTATAGGCCTGATGATGTTTAAATTGCGAAACCGGTTGGCTAAAATATAGTTATAAAAATATGTTATGGAAAGTACAAGTGAAGTCAATAAATTGTGTCTAGAATAGAATCTACCACGCAACGAAGATAAGAAACACTGTTTGCACTCAGCTTATTACGTTTACTACATATGGTTTTCTCTTATGGTTTTAGATATAGACATAGACCCATTCTATTGTAATTTTTTACAACTCTAATATTTGCAATATGTCAACCAACATTGAGGAAAAATAACAGTACAATCCAGTATATATAAGTACGTAGTATAGTACATTTAAACTATTTTGAATAAATGTCCATTTACGAAAGTGTTGTAAGTGAAATTTAGCAAAGTTTATGAATTTGTTCAAAAACATGATTTGGAGTATGATTAAAGTAAGCACATATAATTGTATCACTGTTTCTACAAATACCCTCAAATAAAACCTATCTTTAACGTAGCAGAGAACTATTTCGGACACGTCAACTTTCAAACAAAACATATTGCAACAAATACGGTCATTTCGTATAGGAGTTATGATACCATAGATACACACACACGCACACACAGACGTAAAATTTATATCACGCCTCTTTTTCCATAGGACTTAAAAAAATTTGAAAACTACTTTCACATAAGGTACAAGAAAAACATTTAAGCAGAACAAAAATAGCCATACAGGCACCCTTTCTACAGAATATACAGAAACCAATTTGGGAAGTGTATTTTAATGGTGTCGACCTTAATGACGAAAAATCGGCGGGAAGTGGCCGACCAAGAAAGCTTTTAGGCGGCCCTTGAGATGACCGCCGCGACAGTCGCACCGCCATTAGCTCACCCATAATTATGGACATTAAAGCATTTTGTTGTTATGTATAATAAATCAGGACATCACTTTCACGGACACTTTACCATACACTACGTAAGCTTATGTTACATCATTTTTATAGCATATTTACGTTCATTTAACTTATACTTTGTCCCGATCTGAGATTTTGTGTGCAGCTAATAGATCCTTTTACATTACTTAATTTACATGCTGGATTAGTGGTTTTGGAGTAGCGTATATGATGAAATAAACAACCTTCTTTGCTGTAATCAGATAAGAAATCCAATAATTCTCCGTCTTGTCCTCAACTACAACAAAAAAGCGGTCTATTAAAACATAAAATCTTAAACAACTACTGCTACCATTTTGTTATTTTTACCACATTGTCATGGACATTACGTTCTGGCAAAAATTTTATTAAGTGACTAATATGACAAGTTTCTTAATTAGTCTGTGTGTTTTTTGTTCTTATTTGTATATTTGTAACGCATTCACATGGTCAATAGTAAATGGATTTTAATGATGATTTTTTCGTTAGGCAGTTCACTTATTCAGAGGTGGTTCCATATGCATTAACTTCAAGTGAACACGACACATTTATGACATCATTACCAATAAGGTGTCTTGAAAATTAACAGTAGTAATTAAAAACATATTTTCGTTGGTGATGTTATTAATTACAATTTTAAACAAGAGTGTTGTGAACGTCATCTACTGTTATCTTAAAAAGTGTAACGAACTGAGCTTATAAATTATATAGTATAGTTACTATATTCTTTCCGCTGTTTCGCATACTTTAAATTTGGAGTAAAACAATTCTCTTTTCCCTATTGCGTGAAGATTTTCTGCTATCTTTGGAATATCTAATTTCGTGTACATTTTTTGATGTTTCTTTTTTATTTTAAGCTATTTCTTTTGTTTTTATAATCCATAAATACAAAGTGCAGCTATAAAGGCACGCGCCCCTATGGGCGCCACTAAGTCGAATCCCACATGGGCTACTCAGACATTTTTCTAGGAACCTAAGAACAATTAGCGGCCCCGCAGCCGTGCCGTTTGGTCGACATTATATGGCCAAAATAACTAAGATACTTACATGGATTAGGATTAATATTAATAAGGAGAAAAAATGTATTTTAAAAATAATGTAGTTTTAAACATATTTTTTTGCCAGAGATAAAAAAGTTACAGAGAGTTAACCTAAGGAGATAGACATAATATGTTATTACAAACTTTTTTGTGGGACTTTAATGTCGTTTAGCCAGCGCATGCATTGTAACTGAAAATCTTTTTTTTGACGGCTACAAAATATGGATTTTCTCTACTATGCAAATACTTAATAAAAATGTTTTGTATTTATAAAACTACGGTAATAAATAACTAAACAACAGTAAAAATCTCGTTAAAATCTATTGTGTAGTTTTAAAGATCTAAGCATACAAAAGGACAGACAGCGCAAAACGACCTTTATGCTATCAGTACACTAAACTCACAGTAAACACGCGCGGCAGTTGTGATCACTAGTTTTTAACTAAAGTGTCTTAATAAACTAGTAACTTCACTAACGGCCATACTCAAAAACAATTAACATTTGTTCTATCATTAAGTCACAATTTTGTATGAGAAATGTCGATATAATGACTGATTAAAAGATAGTTGAAATTTCTCAGTGTGGCCGTAAGAGCTACTGAAACATAATATACTCAACTCGCTTCTCATACAGCTAAGGTTTTGTTAAAATATTTTTTTACGTCCCATTGATCGAACATGAACTCATTGTTCCAGCAGCCATCCTCCAGTGACATCATCAATCTGTGGTTTGATGGTCAGACCCCCGAGTGGTTCATACGAAGATTTTGAAAAAAACAATGGAAGAGGTATTACTTAAGGTTTCAAATTCAAAAAAGAATATTATTATTTGTGGAGACTTTAATAATAATATATTGGAAAAATCTTCCCTGTCTTGTAGATTTCTCAATATATTGTTTAAACCATATAACTTACAAATTTTATTCTTGGAACCCACTAGATTAACGGCCACTAGTGCTTCTTGCTAGGATAACATTTTTACAAATATATCACCAGTTAGCTGTTCAGTTATAAATGAATTAGATTCTGATCACTGTGGTCAATTAGCTACTTTTCCTATGGCAATTGAAAAGTCTCAAAAGAAATATATTGCTTATAACCCTATGAATTCTAGTCGATTAGAACACTTTTGGGATAATGTATTGGAAAAACTTCCAAATTTACTTTATAACGATGATACAAATTAATTATTGAATTCGTTATTTAAATTAATTGACACCGAGCATAATAAAGTATTCATACATAGGAAAAAATGTTTAGAAAAATGGGCGTGTTTCAGTAAGTGGGAAAAAACCGGTATATTAAAAAGTAGAAAACGGTTATTTTAAAAATTTAATGTAAAATCATAAGACCATAGCATTGAATTTACAAACTATGTTAAAATATATTCTAAATTGTTGAAAATAGTGTGTTCCACTTTTTGAAAAACGTTATTAAAAGATCTGATAACAAAATCAAGGCCACGTGGAATATTATAAGCACGGAAACCAGTAAATGTCAAATTATTAATGACGGATTTAAATTAAATATAGATGGAGGTAGTGTTAAAGAGGATGTGAAAATAGCAAGAGTTTGAAAAATTCTTCACACAAATTCGAAGAAAGCAAAATTATGTCAAAAAGGCTATAATACGGTCTTAGATAATTTGGAAGATGAACATGCTTGGGGATAGAGATTTCAATCTCCCACTGCAATTTGTAATGTGATTTGTTGTACCTTTTATTTAAAGTAAGATTGTAATTTATATTTTTAATCCAGTTTATATTGTAATTATTATTATTGAAAAAAAGACAAGCCCACTGAGTTTCTTTAGCCGGATCTTCTCAGTGTGTGGCCGCGTTCCGATCCGGTGGTAGTTTGAAAAAAATGTCGACGCGCACAAATGCCACTTGTATGGTTCAAGTGAATAAAGATATTTCTGATTATGATTCTGTGAGTGGCAAGAATCAGAATCAGAATCAGAATCAGAATATTCTTTATTCACATGAACCATACAAGTGGTATTTGTGCGCGTCGACATTTTTTTAAACTACCACCGGATCGGAATCGCGGCCTCACACTGAGAAGATCCGGCGAAAGAAACTCAGCGGGCTTGTCTTTTTTCAATAATAATATTTACAATATAATCTAGCTTAAAAATACAAATTACAATCTAATTTTAACTTAAATAAAAGGTACAACAAATTACATTACAAATTGCAGTGGGAGATTGAAATCTCTATCCCCAAGCATGTTCATCTTCCAAATAATCTGAGACCGTATAATAGCCTTTTTGACATAATTTTGCTTTGATACATTTTTCAAACTTATTAATAGGTAGATCTCTAATATCAATGGGCAGCTTATTGAAGCAAGTTATGTTTGATTCCGATATATAAAATAAGGCGTAGTTTTAATTATTTTCGCGTACCTACTCCCGAATTTAATGTTACGACTTTAGCGTTGATTTATAAAAAAACTTCACTTAATTGTAATTGACCAGCTGATAGATAAATAAGTAATTTTTTGAATTTTTCAAAATAATAAATACATATTTTTGGACAAATAATACAAATTTAAATCTATCCCCACAGTGAGCAAATTATTTATTTGTGTTAAAGGTTCTAGTTAACGATTCAAATAGATAGAAATATTTAAATTGACTCCAGAATAAATTTAAACCCAGAAATTTAGACATTTTAATGTTCATCACTCAAACGCACCGTTGGGAATCGAAACCGAGCCTCGCGGTTGGTTGGTCGAGTTAGGCATGTACGCTTGCACCTCGATCAACGAGGCGGTTAAATGGATGGCAAATGTACGGCGGATAAATAGTACCTACATGGATGGCGGATGGATGGCCTTAAAACCTCACGTTATTTTAATAATATTTGTTGTTATTTATCAAAAATTTTGTACGATTTTTCGTACCAGGTTCTCGTGCAATTTTT
Organism: Calephelis nemesis; assembly: GCA_002245505.1. Taxonomy (NCBI): domain Eukaryota; kingdom Metazoa; phylum Arthropoda; class Insecta; order Lepidoptera; family Riodinidae; genus Calephelis; species Calephelis nemesis. The sequence goes on along the minus strand of NJDD01001178.1, from coordinate 206,857 downwards.
TTTCTCCCTTGAATTCAAAAGCAACTTTCGCAACCTTGACCATTTCGTACCGTATATGCTTAAATTTTTTGGTGTCCGTGCGTGTTTTGGTTTATCGTGAGGTTGCTAAAAGGTTTCTCAAAGCTTTGCTATATCATTTCATCATCATAGTTTACATGAAGGTGTTACAAGCTGTTTCATGAATAATTACTTACACAAAAAAAAAATGTATGAGCTTTTAACATACATTAATGCCATGCCATAACTGATCGCGATTGAAGTAAAAATCGGTAGAATCGAGGGGGTAACATCTCCCACCAAATAATTTAAATACAGTACGTCTGGGCATTATGTTTATTATTATATATTACTAGCTGTTTCCAGCGGCTTCGTCCGCGTAGTCTATTTGTTTAATATTTAGCTCTCCAACGCTGCCCTTGAAATTTTTAATATAAAAAGTAGCCCACGTCCTTCTCCCGATTTTGAAACATTTTTCGTTGGCGCTCTGCTGCTATTGGTCTAGCGTGACTATACATAACCTATAGCCTTCCTCGATACATGGACTTTCTAACATTGGAAGAATTTTTTAAATCTAACCAGTAGTTACTGAGATTAGAATTAGAATCAAAATCAGAATAATCTTTATTCACATGAACCATACAAGTTGTATTTATGCGCGTCGACATTTTTAAAACTACCACCGGATTAGCGCGTCCAAACAAGCAAACTCTTCAGCTTTATAATATTATTAGTAATTAGTATCGATATGCTAGATGCATGGATATATATCGTAAATAAAGTAGTCAACTGATTGTGACGCCTTAGCTCATGCTTTACGTAAAGCTTGAAAACAAGTAAAGATTTTTTTCTTATATTTTACATTATTTTTTATAAAAGTTAATATTAATATTTGTTACATAAAAATTAACATAATTATATTTAAAACGAACTATCAATTTGGTCTAAACTTCCTTAGTTTCTAATTTGGCTGGTCCTTTTTATATATCTCTGTATGTTAATAATATTCAGTGCTACATTTGTGAAGATTTGTGATCTAAATAAACTTAGGGGTTTAAATAAATATACGAAATTGTTAGTATCAAGTACGTATAGCATTGATTGCGTAAGCATTTATTTATTTAATTAATCTCAAAGCTTTGTCATATCATTTCATCTTCATCATATTTTACATGAAGGTTTTACAAGCTGTTTCGTGAATAATTACTTACAAAAAAAATAATATGTACGAGCTTTTTTTTCATTTTGACAAAAACTACAATTTTAGTTTATATTTAAATTTATACTTTCGAAGCATATTCATATTTCGAAGTCACATGTCAAGTTCATCGAAGTGGACTCACCAGAGATGATAACAAAACTAAAACAATACACAAAATACAAAACGAGAATCGAAAACAAAAGGTAGGGGACGCGGTGACGCGTGCCACGATCCCAGCAACAACGCGCGACTGATTGCCCCTGAAAGGGTAAAGCGAAACAAAAATAAAAACATACCGCTCTCAACGTTGCTGATTAAAACGCGAACGATGGCACAAAGCGATTATCGGACCGTACGTTGACGTCTATTACTTTATTCCCTCGTCTATTGTTGTTCAGATCGAACTCGGATTACCTACTTTGATATTTTAAATCCTTTGTGTTTTCGAAAACACATTTCGTGTAGTTTTGTCAAAGGTAGGGGATACGTAGTTCAAATTGCATCTAAATTATTATCCTCCTCCATGTTGGTCGAATGGCTAGCGTACACGTCTAACTACACCGATAAACCGCGAGGCTCGGGTTCGATTCCCGACGGAGGCAATCATTTTTGTAATGAATATTTAGATGTCTGCATTTCCGAGTCTGGGTGCTTATTAAATTTATTCTGGTATCTATTAACATATTTTTATGTATTAGAATCGTTGACTAACACCCTTAACACAACCATTAATTTGCTTACTTTGGAGTTAGATTTAATTTGTGTAACTTGTCCAGGGATGTTTATTTATTTATTTTTGTATACTATTTTAAAACACTTTTTTTACGCCATGTCGTATTCAAATTTCAAACACTCACACGTTTGGTGATAAATAGCGGCAAATCGGAAAAATGACGACATCTTTTCATTTATGTATTAAAAACATATAAATGTATATATTTTTAGGATCCCTGAGAATTAAGATACGTAATAACGTTAAAATGTGTATGTTTAACCCCAAAACCATTTGCAACAAACACAATGTAAAAAAGCTTTTGGTGTTTTTTTCCAATTCTCCCAAGAAAAACATTTCTTATGAAAAACAAACGTGTTTTATTTACTTTCTATATACTTTATTCGAAAGAACATGAAACGTTTAACAGAATGCAATTACAAAAACAACAATGTCCATGCAAATATTTTACAACACAAGCTCGGAAAAAAAGGGGAAGCGCAACGGGTGACTAAGTCATGCCAACTCAACTATTTCCGAATTTTTTTTACAATGTTGACACACTTCAAACTTTTTAATACGACGGGTTGTTTATTCTGCTACAGACTAAAAAAATTGCTTGGATACACGAAGTTTACTTGAACAAACTTGAATTACGAATGGAGCGCGACAGAGGGAGCCATAATGTGGCCGCATCGGTTGAGGGTGCAGCCACAATATGGTCGAATCGGTTGAGTGGATACCAAATCACGTGAGAAGTAAGAACCACTTTCGTGTATGTGATTTTAGACTTAATAACATACTTTGAACGCGTGAAATTTTTAAAATAAAAAAAGAAATTAAGTATTTAATATTCTTTTAAAATGGTTTATTACAACTACCGTTTGAAGTTTGATTTCCCCCAATGAGATAATATCAAATAAATTCTCAGTTAAGGAGCTAAATTTATTCAGCATGCAAAAAGATAGATACTTAAAACTGGAAGTTAAAGAGATGTCAATTGACGCGCATTTTATTTACCTATAATATTTTTTTTATGAAATAGGCGGCTAACGAACAGGCTGTTCACCTCATGTAAAGTGACATTCGCCGCCCACGACCATATGTAACACCAATTACGTTGAGATCCTTTTAAAAATGATTGAGCTTGTTTCGTGACGGTGCCCAAATTGCAGTGTGTCGAAAATACTGCTGCTGTGTACTGCCCCTTGGTGTATGCGTTTATGGTGCGACCTCGTAACGTGTAGTAAATGAACTCCAAGTATCAAGTTGGTATTGGTGAAGTTCAGAATTTTGCCGAGATGTACGCATGTAGGATTCAGTAGCGGGTATTCATTAGAATAAATCATAAGAATACTTCTCATGAACGGTGGGATAGGAAACGCTAAGAGAGCCATCGTCTTTGAGTAAACTCAAAGAGTCGAGGCGGTTAGAGAAACTTTGGTTGCCAACCATTTGAGTCGCTCTACGCCACAGCTGACAAAGAAGTGCCCTCAAAACGAAGAGATATCAGGAAGGGAGTTTTCTTAGCGGTAAATGTGCATACTATGTTTTATTTGGGTAAGATTGGACTAGATTTCGACCACGCCAATCGGGGACATTAGGCTAATTGATTCTCTACATCAAACACAATTTTGTTCCGGCTTTCAATGGTTTGATGGC
>NJDD01001178.1:177537-189269 GCA_002245505.1 Calephelis nemesis | reverse complement strand
AGGAGTCAGGATGTCAGGTAAAATATTTCACTGGTTTTTACTTTTCTATTACGCTTAAAGCGCCGAAACAGTCGAGCCACTTCTTCTAACGTAGGCGTAAAGTTTTTGAAGTTAGAGCTTGAATAGTTATAGCATTTAGTTTGAGAAGTTTGGTTCTACGTGACATCTGATAACTGTTCCACAGTGCGAGCCATGTGGTATCGCCTTGCAAATGTATTTGATGGGATAAACATGTTTCTACTACCTGCTTAAAAATATTACAGTCACCATCAAAATTTGTTTTTATGAAAAAATAGCGCCAAGAGTTTCCATTTTTGATATTTCGTAGACATTTCTGTTACATACGAAAAAAATGTGGGTACACTGAACCGAATAACCTTTAACCTTAACAGTTACAATTTCACGAATTGTAACTGCTAATATTGATAACATCAAAACATTTGTATACAGAACATTGCGAAGACGAGAATGGGCCCACACTGTGAAAAATCATATATTTGTCATATGTTCCTGCCGCTATAGCGTTAATGCTCGCTATAGTCGTAATCCGTCCTAGAGTGTAGAGCAATTGGTAATTTCGTAGATTTATCATACAACCATGCCGTAAGATAGCGACGCGCTAGTATTTTTAGAGACTTATACATTAATTCAAACTACGTAGTTAATGGCATGGAGTTGTAAGAGTTCCAAGTTTTAGAGTTGGTTTGTTGTTCTTAGCTTTCTAAGGCTTCAGAAATTACCCTTTGTAAATTTGGTGAAAAACTCATCCCCTAACTAATTCATTGGGGTATGAACCAACTGAACCATAACCGAGAAAAAACGGCACCAAACTCGTTTTAAAGTCAGTCATGTTGAGTGTTGGTGGTGAGAGTCTGTCATGGTGATTAAAATTCTATAAATATTATGTTATAAGCAAATGTCTGTCTATCTGTTACACTTTCGGTTAAACCACAGTACCGATTTTGACGAAATTTAATATGAAAATAGGTTAAGATCTGACTTCAAACAATTGATAGGTACATTTTTTAAAAAATATAGTTCCAAAGGACTGTAATATGGTATGATTTTTTTATAAAAAAAAATCTACACTAATAAAGTCGCGGGTGAATGACTTGTTTTTCTTTGTTTTAAAGCCCTCCTTTTGAGACATTTTATTAAATAAATAAGAAAACGAAAAGTCATCCATAATTTTTATACTACTAGCTGTTTCGGCGAACTTCGTTCCACCCGTTCAGTTTGTATGGGAAAAATTAAATGATAATATGTACCTCCCTGTCAATTTCACACAAAGTTGCTTTAGCCATTCTCAATTTATAAATAAGTAGCATAACTAACAGAGCTTTCTTTAATATATTTAAAATTAGGTTTGATTTTTTTGTCAAAATTAACATGTGACTCCATATTATATTTCTCATAAAGAAATGATCAAGAAAATAGGTTTTTACACTTTTAAGAAATTCTCCATTTTGTCGTCTGTTGAAAACTTAACAAGGACAGAGAATACGTGTTTCAGAGTTTAAATAATTTCAATTGGATTATCGGTCGTTAAGTAACGGGTAAAAGGGAGTAATTTAAAAAAAATATATTATTAAGGTACATGTTGTTACTGACTCTTGTGCGGGGAATAAATAGACAATTTTTGCATTAAAACAGTCAGTCCTATTTAGTACAAATATATTTGAGGCACTGGTTCTGACAGTAAGTAGGCTTTAAAGGCATGTTATACTTAATTTTGCATTTTTAATATGGTCTTAACAGTAATATTGTATAGTTTGGATCTCTGTGATAGCGTTGGGGTAAAATTACAAAAATGACTGGTTTTGTAGAGTACCAAATTTTAGCAAAACCGTTTTGAGCGTCGGTTTTTGTGTCAATTCAAAAGAAGTGTGCAAACTTTGGAGGTACTACATTTTAACCTTAACAATGCAATAAAATATTTTTTCGTTGTGCGCCAAATACGGATACAACCTAAAGGAACTGTAAGATACACAAAGACGACCTTGTTGCTATGTTTTTCAAGCAAACATTTTGTAAAAAACTAGATTGAGCACGATACTCACACCACATCACAGTAAATGGAATACGTTACCCCAAAACAGAGCTTTTGTAATTTTTTTTAGTATTACTAAAGACTTGAATGTCATTCGAAGTAAAACCGCAAACGTGTGTATCTGGCGTAATGCAAAGCCGGTTACATTTCAACTGAAAGGTCGTATGACCGCAGTCGGTGAATCTGCTTTGTATCAACATTTGAGGGGTCTCTCAGGGAATTTGAGAAAAGTATTTATTTTATTTTACGCGATAATACAGGAAACAAATATACGAATCTCTCAATGGTAACACACGTCCGTGGCCTACATATAAACGCTATGAATGCGCCGCTGTCCTGTGTCTGGAATGTTTAGCTTAATGTGCAATCTGCTGGTTATCCCTAACTTCCTGAGACGAAAGTGGCCGAACCAAACACTATCATTTTAGTGGAGAGATAGTAGAGGTAATAAATCCTCACGTGAGCAAGTTTCCTCGCAACACTCTTCTGGTTTTGTTGGTGACGCTGGTAAAAATTTAAGCCACGCTCACCTCTTACGAGTGATCAAAGAGAGAAGCCGATGGTGTATGTTACAGAGGACACAAGACCAGTGGCGATGAATGTGTGACTAACGGTTAAGGAGACACTGACTATATTAATAAAAAAAAATATGGCGACTGTCGAAAAAAATACATTCAAAGTATCTTAAAAGATTTTTTTATAATGTGGTTCTACTACAGATACAAACGAACATATCTATCACCAGCTATCAACGCAATTTCAGACACTATTAATTTGTCAACGAGAATTTAACGACGCAATTAAAAGTAATAGCCCAGCTCACCTCCGAGACATATTCCAATAGGCAGCTGCCTCAATTTATAGGCATTCAATTGTACAGTATAATTAGTGCGGAGTGAATATATTGAACAAGAACAAGGGCGGAGTAATAAATTGGAGAGACGGAACACCATTAATCTGCTGATACCACCGCGTGCTGTCCAACTGCCTCATGTCCTAAACGCTATCGGTCTTTAACTTATTGGCGAGTTGGAAACAAAACAATCTATTCCTTTATCTATCTAGATATAGTTAAAATTGCTATCGTGTACATTATAAACTTGATTGAATTGTCTTTATTTGACAACCATGTCCGATCCAATAATAACTAGCTAAGCCGAAAGACGTTGTATATTCGTGTTATTTTTTTTATATAAACTTTCTACTAACAATAACAAACACAACAAAGAAAATAACATCAAAATTGGTCTTTCTTTTATAAGGTTACTAATAGGCCTAAAAGCAGGAATGTTTAAATTATATATCAACTTGTCATACTATGACATCCATAAACAATCTTGTTGGAGTATACTAAAGCGACACTTATAATAACAAAATATCTATTAACAATGCTGCTACAACCCGTACAAAATAGCTGTCCACTTCGCGCTGTGACATCATTTGTTATTTTCATTTACCACTTTTTAATTATCTATATTTTCCGTAACGGTAATAACGATGCTGTCGTTACTGAACGCTTGCAGCGAATGCGGGGCGCCACGCGGGGGAGCGGGAGATGTGTCGCATTCCAGCGGAGTGCACGGTTGACGAGTACGAGTTGTACCTAGCAATTTTGTGACGTGTCGTACATTTTCGTTAGGTTATGGTAAATGAATATTACGTCCATGGGTAAACGCCAATGTTGACAGTCAGCAGCTATATTTCTGTTACATTTGGCATTCTTGTAAAAGTTAATATTTTGTTCACGGATTTAAAATTGTTTGTTTTATTGCCATAAAAAATATAAAATATAAATATGTATGTACGTATTTATATATGTATTTTTTTTGATAAAAGTAGAAATTGACTACAATAAAAAAACATTTGACACCTGAAATTTGACGTGCTAACAATTAAGCAAGGGCCAGAATTCTGCGTGGAGAAGGACAGACTAAAAAAATCTATATACCTAATTGGTTAAATCGCCGTTCTCAACAAACGGGTTTTTCAGTTTGGGAAACTCAAACTCAAATTACTTTTATTTTGTAGGTAAGGCATCTTCTTACTCTTAAAACATGTCAATGTCACTTACCTAAATAAAGTTATCCATACACAATCTAAATTACCTATATCACAAAATAAACTTAACAATAATTATAATTTAACTAGAATATTATTGACATAGCGATAGTATAATAAAATTATAACCATACAGTGGGTACATAAAAATAAAGCTACCGACTTTATATTTATCTACCCAATCCATAATGTAACATCTAGAAAACATTTTGTTTCCCCAAAAATTAGGGAGAAATATGTAATTTACCAATGTATGACAATTAGTTGTATGTTTTTAATCATATTAACATAGGTAAGAAAATCATGAAATAAAAATATATTTTTATTTACTAGGGAAAAAAGATAATCAATTTGTATTATTTTTGATAAATAATTGTAAGATGTTATGACAAACTTATAATGTCAACTAAAGTCACAGGATAAGAATTTAAATAACCTGTTAATGTTACAATTAATTAATTTATGTCAAAAAATAATGAATTAATGTCAATGTGTCACTTAAATGTAAATCCATGTTTGCTATTTAAGTTAATTAAAATAATACAGAAATTTCAAATAAAATCCAATCATAAAATGTCAACAATAAAATTTGAAAAAAAAATATATTACAAATATGTAATCAAAATGATTGTAATAAAATCAATGTCTTTCTTAGCTTAGTCCCAAGGTGTTTTTTCCTCTAGATATTGTGAAATGTTATAGTAACCTTTTTTTGCACAATTTTCTTTTTTTAATATGTTTAAATTGTTTTAAAGGCAGTAATTGTATGTCTTTAGGGACCTTAATATAAAAGCGTATTGACTGCCCTTTAAAAGAATTGCTAATTTTATGAAGTCTACTATAATAAGGAATCAATTTATCTTTGTTACGTGTGTTTATAGTGTAGTAGTAGTGGAAGTAAGGCAGAAATTTAAATCAAATTAATGGCTATATTACTCAACACGTTTTTTTTGTTTTATATAACCTATAAAAAAGTATAACCGAGCGGTGTACAAACACACGGGACTTCTTATGGTAAAACACAACCATGGCCTATAGACGCCATAGATGTTATCCCGGTCATTGTTCAGGTGCGTTCCTAACAGTGGCCTGGATGTTAGATGTAAAAGTCTAACGGCTACCCTCCGGACCGGAGGTCCGGAGATCTAAAACAATTTACGAGTTTGACATGCAACGAGCATGCAGAACCTGAATCATTATAATCAGAGAATTTTGTTCTAATAAAGTGCAATTTTTCTAAAATTTATTAGGTCATTGGTGTATCGTGTAATTTCTAGTTCCTGCAATATGTCACTTAAGTAAGGATGCTGCTGTTTTACTTCTGACTATTAATGTCGGCTGAACTAACACGACTAATACGAAAAGTTTAGCGAAGAAATATTTAGAACCAAAAAAAGGTAGTAAGAAAAAGGTGTCCCAAGTTTAGTCTGCCCCAAGTGGTTTGTATATTTTAAAAATATATTGCAGATAATAGACAAACTTTACAAAAATCAGTATTTCAATGCGGTACCTAATAAAACAAAGCTGATTTAAAATGAAATGAAGTAATCCTGTTTTATGACGGAAGTAAAACGTTCCCTTGACAAGACCGCTTCGTCAAATATTGTGGTAGGCCCTCAGGATTAATGCCACAACCCAGAGAAATAGGGATTCGTTTAGAAAATAATACTAATACTAATCGCCTCTGTACTCTAGCCTTCCAGCGTTGGACTTGACTTCTGATCTGTCGCCGGTTCGATCCCTGGGTTGGACAACAAAGAAATTATTTATTACAATTTTCTGATAAAACATTGTGCCCGGGCGTTGATATGTGGACTTATGCCAGTACTCATGAACAGTACTATGAGGTCTCATAGTGTTCACATACGCATAGGGACAGAGTTGGGCGTAATCAACTACTTTTGTAATCAGATTAATAATCTGGTATAAGGTAATCATGATCACATCAATCATGATTACTTTTGTTCTAGATTACTTCCAATCATGATTACATTTTTGTAATCATTAGCTCTGATTACAATAATCAGTAATATGATTATATGATTATATTATATTTTCCCCGTGTTGGTCTTGGCTTCTTTGCAGAATAGACCATCTACTTTACTGCCAGACAGCTCGCAAAAGGCAAGCATAGGCTTACCGTAACTAACACCGAGACATTCGACTAGGTGGTAGAGTCTCGCAGCGACTCGCCCGGATTGGTGTCACCGCCTTACCTATATAGGTATTTCTAACGCCGTAATGTCAGTGCTTTGCCGTTGATGTATTTCGGTTCAGAGAATAAGGTATCCGGTAAACTTACTTTTGCTCGAGATCAGGACCATTATATTTTTTTGTATCTCTAGGTGGCGTGGATTTCTTACCACCAGGAAATACGTCTGCTTGTTTGCTTTCCAATAACATAAATAAAAAAAAATGTGCAAAGACCATCGTATCACGTATGTCTGCAATTTTCCAAAAATTTGCTGATAGAATTTCGATGGCATGGATTGTTTTATGCTCTTTCCTTATTTAAATCCCTAATCAAATTCAAAAAAAAGTTGTTTTGCGTGTTCAATTGCACTTTGAAGCAAAGTTACGCTGCGTGAGGTGCATTTTCATATGCAACCATGACAAATTTACCGAAATCCCACAGAATTACGGAAAAGATGTTTGAAAAGAGGGTACTTTTGAAGTTATTTTTTTTTAACATTGGGAGGCCAACGAGCAGACGTATTTCCTGGTGGTAAGAAATTCACGCCGCCTAGAAACACCAAAAAAGGTATTGGTGCATTGCCAACCTAAGGCCGGTATGTTAAGCCTCGAGCAAAAATAAGTTTACCGGCTATCACACCTTCCGAACCGGAACACGTAAACAGCAAACACTGACGTTATGGCGGCAGGAATAGGTAAGGCAGTGGTATCAATCCGGGCGAGTCGCTTCAAAACTCTAACTAGCTACGAGGTACCTGGCAGGAAGCCAGAATATGGTCTAGTCCACAAAGGAGCCCGGACTAATATACGGTAAACCTTATTTAAACTTCAAATAGCACACAAATAAATAATTTTTGATTACTTTATTACTTTTTTTAAATTATTTTATTTAGTAAATTAACTATCTATTAAAAAGTGTAATTCAGGAGGCTGAACAAAAATAAGTTTAATTATGTTATGATATAATTAATAATAATTTTATTATTCGATTTTCTAAATGTAGTTAATATGCTGTAATCAAAAAAGTAATCAAAATTACGATTACAAACTAATAATCATTAATCACCGACAAGATTACTTTCTTGATTAATTTCTGTAATCTGTAATCATGATTGAAGATAACAAAATGTAATCACAATCCTTAATCATTAATCTGATTACATTTTTCCCAACTCTGCATAGGGACAGTCAAACCTACTTATAAACGATACTTGACTGAATTCAATCACTATGCATTTGCCAAAATTGACGTACAGCTAAAATAGCTATTAATATAATAAAATAGCTATATTTAGCCCAAGTATGCTTCTTGAATACGGGTGTTAGTGTTTTTGGCTAGAGGTGGTTGGGGTACAGCCTACTTCTGCAGGTATATGGGAACATGTTTTTTTTAATACACAGTTTATCTATTTACACACTTACATAGTTTTGTCCTGTTTCGTTGTACCACCGACATAACTGATTTAATTCTAGAGTAAAGGAGATAGCATACAAAACCGTAAATTTACAGAAGGTACTTTTCGAAGTTGAAGAAAATAATGTGACGCGATGGTACCCCATCACTATCGGAGATGCAAAGCATTCCCCGATCTCCTTGAGTCGTTTGTCAGCAATCAATAATGCAGCGTTTACGTGTTACAAACAAACGTGCCGGCGCCGTCACGTGTGGACGATAAATCGCGGACGGCTCACCATCCTCGCGACTATTGTCACGTACACGGCTCGATGGGGGCTATAATGTTACGAATTATTACGCATTTCTCTTTCCGTTTGTTACGCGAAGTGACGATCCAGCTAAATTGGCCTAATCTTCAACGACCCGAAATAAATATAAACTTTTTGAAATCAGATGACAAACAAGTTGACCTTTTATTTTTATGGATATAATGGTCCTTATTCTAACCTTTGTTGTTTTGTGATACATAATTGTAGCATTCAGGTGCAACATTTGTAACAAAATAAGATAAAACCTGTTATGTATGTTAGTGCTTTATAGAACAAAGTTTCGTAAGAGTTTGTTTGTTTAATTTTGAAAACAGAAATAAAATGATTACCAAAGGGTAACAGAGAAGCTGGCCAGCTTGCGCGATGGCAAATAAAAAGGAATTGATTCAAGCAAAGCAGCTCAAAAAATATTTTCAAACGGAATAGAATCCATCAGTAGAGTCAACAACAGCGGGAGATCGAAACAAATAAATATTGGATTGGTGCTGCTGCTTCCTTATACACATAAAGAGTGATTGAAAATCAGAGGACTTCGTGATGGACTTAGTAGGTAGAATTGCAGTTTAAAGTATTTTTAACTCCCGTCGGATAAAATGGTGTTGGTAAAAAGTGGGGAGGTTATGATAAGTTTGGTATGTCTATGTGTTTGTGTTTGTGTCTGTGTGCGTGTGTGTGTATGTGTGTGAAAAAATAGACTGATTTTGTTTAAAAATAGACCGAGGTTTGTTTTGTTGGAGGTTATTGAAAATTAAAAAAAATTGAGTTGCCCGACAGAGAGTTGAAAGAGATTATATCACAGGCGATTAGACTATTAACACAATATTTATGTTTCTAACATATTTGGTCATTTGCAAATTGGCGTTCATTCATTCGTGAGAAATTATCTTCAAAAACCAAACATTAAACATTTACATTTTCTTCGTGAATTTGTATTAATGGTCTCAAATCAATGATTTTCATTTGAATCAGTTATTCAAAAAAACTCAGATTACAAAGATTTGCATACTGAATTAGTTTAACTCTAACATTTTTTTTTACTAATTGTAACTTTTCTTCTCCCCTATGGTATTGCGGTTCAGTTGTAGGAGTTGACTACATAAGGTCCCGGGTTCAAATCCCAGGTTGGGCAACAAAAAGAAAATTGGGTTTTTCCAATATTCTAAAAAAAACACGTTGCTTGGGATTGGATTTGTGCCCAGTGGGCGATAGGCTTGCCACCTATCACATTGTGGGACTTATAGTCTTCGGCTAGTCGTGGGTTCCCTGGTTGTGCCTCTACCTACCACTTGGGGATATGGGCGTAAAGATACTTTTTTTCTTCTTCAGAAACATTAAAATTTTCAAAATCATATTACAGGAACTGTAAACATAGCAAAGTTTGTTTTTTAACCAAATGCATGAATTATAATTATTGTACGATTTTTTAAAATTTATATTTTGAAAGTATTTTCCTTGTCATTAGTTGTCATTTATGCACGTATACCATCTTCATTAAATTAAAAATAGCCGCTTTATTTAAACACCTACAACAAGCTTCTGTTAACTGAAGTCAAATTAATGATCCCGATGCGTAAGATAACTAGCTTCTGTACTTCCGCTGTGAAACTTTCGCTAAAGCCTTTATCAAACCAGAATAAATTTGTAGTCGTTTGAATTACGGTGCGCTATCCAAAACGTGCTCCATTCAGTTTGGGAAGTAAATATGTGAAGTGATCGCGTAGCTTATTAAGCCAGACTTGGCCTGCAGCCAGCCTTGGTTCCCTGAAAGTGCCAGAATGTGCTGACTCCACTGTGATTAAGATTAGCGCTTCACGTTGCCTCCGCTGCAAATATACGCAATGAACTGTGAACAATATCACCTCTAATAGTTTTCTTAAAACACAACCAGCCAGACAGACAGTTCGTGAGGGCTGAGCAAGGGTTAACGGGTACCTGAGTGCACAATGGGTTACCAACAACACCATTGGTGGTAGAGTTACAGGCCGCGATTCATCTAGGTGAATATCCATTACGTTATCTATTCCTGCCGCCGTAAGTAGTGTCACGTTCCAGCACGGAGGGAAGGCATAATTGGCCACAAGATATAGAGGCTCATCACAACATCTATCATATCAATCGGTCACGATTATTTCTTACTACCAGGAGAGCTTTATTCTTCTTCGCTGACCTCTCATATAAAAAAAATAACAGTTTAAAAAAACTAAAGAAGTAGCTTTATCTAGCTGAATAAAAAAAACGAGTTTTAATAATGAACTTGTAAATAACGTGTCATATAATTAATAAAAAAAATAATTATTAAAAAATTGGTTAAAAGCGTAGCCTAACTTGTGGACTAAGTAATACACATATAATTTCTGTGATCCGCTAAAAAATAAATAAAGCTATATACAGAGAGACCGACGCAAAATACATAAAAATATTAATACGAGTAGTTCAGGAAAGTTTTCGTTTGTATCCTATTTCGGTCTGAAATGCATTTAATGGATTGACTTTCGTTTTTCACTATTTCTGATTCTGATTTTGATTCTGGAACTATGGTATAATTAAGCCGGCTAAGGATGACCTGTGCATTTCAATATCCCTGCACATTCTAGGTTTCAAATTAGTGTAAGGTCTGTTACTTGTTAACATGTCAAAGGGTTGAAAAATATTTGTTAGATATGTGTATAGTATACTTTAATACATAAAAAAATAATAAACATGAAACAAGGAAAAATGAAATCGATCCCTGTGTTAATTAATTAGTGTCAAGTTATGTTCTTATGTTCGCCTGAATTTTTTTGTATGTTTGAAACGATATTACTAGGGCCAATAACTAACCAAATGTAATTGTTGTACGGTGCGAAGGAGGTTATGATTTCAAAGTGTTTCCATTAATGGTTAAGTATAACTCAAAAACCACTAGCGGGTTGTTGATGAAATTTATAGGATTAAATTAAAATTAAATTATTTATATTCCAAAAAGAAACGATGTTGTTTGTCGAACTCGGGACCTCTAGAATTCATGTCCGACGCCGGACCGCTAGACAACAGTGGCCACTACTAATATGATTTATGAGTAACGATTAATCAATGTTTGGGAACTGGTAAAACCAAACATTCACAAAAGCCTTCACGTCTCCAAGTTACTCCATATTTATGGTGGAACATCATACATCCTCTTTGATTTGTTGATTACAAGGCAAACGAATCAACCCAAAAGGGTAACGTCGTTACGAACTTAACGAGGAGGGGGTTACAGATGGGTTCACCATTTCGAAACTCGGAATATCAGGACAATTAGTTTGATTAGGCGACAACATTTTTCCAAGTCTCAAAAAAGTGACCAACTAGGTGGTGGACTCGACCATTAAGGGCTTAGATTTTGATAGGTATACCTACTTATATTAATAGTGAGTACTTATAATTTATTGTAGGTAGGTAGGTACTTACAATAATTTGATATTGGGCTGGATGCCCCAAAATCAAACTGATTAGGATAGACATAATTATATTGAGAGTAATGGCTAATGTAAAAATTATTATTTTACCCCGTGTTGGTCCGGGCTAATTTGCAAAATAGACCATCTGCCTTCCTACCAGACAGCTCGTAAAAGGCGAGAATAGGCTTACCGTCACTAACACCATGACATCCGACTAGGTGGTAGAGTTTCGCAGCGACTCACCTGGATTAGTACCACCGCGTTACCTATTCCTGCCGCCATAA